>PVKP010048558.1:0-14406 GCA_004027715.1 Plecturocebus donacophilus
CACAAAAAACGATGAGTTTGTGTCCTTTGTAGGGACATGGATAAACCTGGAAACCATCATTCTCAGCAAACTGACACAAGAACAGAAAATCAAACACCGCATGTTCTCACTCATAGGCAGGTGTTGAACAACAAGAACACTTGGACACAAAGAGGGGCGCATCACAAACTGGGGTCTGTTGAGGGGGTGTTATGGGAGGGATAGTGGGAGGGAGGGTGGCAGAGGGATAACGTGGGGAGAAATGTCAGGTATAGGTGATGGGGGGATGGTGGCAACAAACCACCTTGCCATGAATGTACCTCTGCAACAATCTTGCATGATCTGCACATGGACCCCAGAATCTAAAGTACGATAAATAAAAAATTAAAACATGAATGATGCTTAACTGTCTAAAGTACTACTGACCATACTTTTTTTTTTGGGAACATGTCTACTCAAATATATTGTCCTTTCTACCTCAAAGTGTAGCATTTGTGTAGTCAGCAGATAAAATAATTTAGGGTTTCAAAGTGTCTGTACATTATATAAGTAAAATGTGTTTCTAAAATTGTAACTACTGTACAATTTATCCACTTGGATAAAACATAACTGTCAAAATCTTACCTGGTCCAATACAGAAAACCTTCTCAAAATCAGCACAAATGCACATTTGCTTATACAATTGTGGGGACTGAGCCAGGTATGCATTATTTTTAAAATATGACACAGTAAAAACATTGGCTCCTCCTTCACTGGCAGCTGAAATGTAAACATTTATATTATTATAATCAACTGTAGGCTTATCAATACAAACTTCTAATTAAAAAGTTTATGCTCAGGTAGTTCACTTTAAGAAAAACTGGAAAATGAAGAACCGTGGCTAAATCATAATCTATATATGTCTTCTTATATGTGATTCTAAATAGTTTATATTTAAACCAGATTTACTTCTTTGGCTATGCTTTTATTTCACTTCTGTGGATATATATGTTTCCTTTCTGCATCAATTTCAAAACTATTAAAGCCACTCTGGAGTTGTAAAATTAAAAAAAAAAAAGAAAAAAGATATTCTTCATCATTTTTCCTTTTTTAAAAAAATATCCCCAGAAGCTGGAGTAATCATTTTTGTAATTATCAAGAATGCAATGTTCAATTTTGAATTTGAACCAAAATGCCATTTGTAACACACTTTCTAGTGTTAAACAAATCTAAAAAGGGTAAAATGATTAAGACAAGATTCTCATACAAGAGTAAGAATTAAGGAGATTTTTCCATCATTAATATTTACTGATTTTACAATGCAGTTTGTACAAAACAAAACTGCATACTAATTTAGAAAGAAACCTATATAATGAAAGTGGTTCCTGGTGTAACTTTTGTAACAAGAATCTCACTTTGTGTGTTAGTGCCTCACTTTAAAATCATTATAAGAAAATGACTCTTGGAATAAGGAAATGTACTTATTAAGGTCGGTGATATATGATTGTTGCTACATAAGATGGTCTTCAAAACAGCAGTCTTATGGCAATCAACCTTAAGGGACCCCTGGGATTCTCAAGTTAAAAATTTTATTAATATAAAGCAATTCTTGGAAAGCAAATTTATTTTTAAAAATTAAGAGAAATATTTTGAAGCATACCTGAAATAATTTTAGGAGTTTGGATTTCCACAAAACCTTTGTTAATTAAAGTTTCTCGGAAGAGATGGCAGATGCCAGACTGGAGACGGAAGACTGCCTGACTAGTTGATGTCTAGAAGATAGTAATGAAATCTAATCAAATCAACATAATTAATTACTAAACACTAACTCTGTGGGCTAGCCACCGTGAAAACCTAACAATTCTTGCTTTCAACATTTTAAAATTCTAATAACTGGGGAGAAGACAAAAGGACATAAATAAATACAATACAAGGCAAAAAAAGCATGCTGGACTATAATGGCTACATATGATCATATAAAGCTATTTCACCAAAAAATGCTTAGTGAGCAGATGTTTTAATTTGTAGGAATTCCATAAAAGAAAAATATTTCTTAACAATTAGTAAAACAACTTATTTGTGAATGGTCTTACTGCTTTTTTAAAGGCAACCCATAAAGTGAGACGTATCAATGTTTGTGCAGCATATTAATGTTCTAAATAACATGTTGGTATTTGACAATAAATGAATAAAAAACATGTATTTAGTACTCTACCTGTCCAGCACAGTCGCCCATTTGTTCTACTTTCTCTCTTTCCCTTCTTTCTTTCTCATTTCTCTGGTCCTCCTGTTTTACTTTTAGCCTCAATTAGTTGTGATGGTGACCAGAAAGCTCTAGAGGTAATTATCTCTACTTTAGACTAACTTTTGTCTACTTCTCTGGTCAAAAGCAGTGATTTCTTATCTTTAGGTCTTGCTTATTTATTTTTTAAAAATAGCTATCCTATGGCTAGGTAGGTGTTCAGTAAAATATGTCAACTTAGACCACTAAGTTAGCTGTGAATAGTTGAGTTAGGTTAAGAAACTGTTTTCTTAGTCTTATTACAAGAATTTCAATTACTTCTTCCATATCAAAGGGCTCACCCCTTCTGCATTTACCCAGTAGGATCCTGAGAAAACACTGTTAATGATGAAATGATTACATTTCTTTCACTCTAAAGAATGATATTTAAATAACCTTCAATTTCTGCAGATCAGATAAAAACATTCATGTAAACTGGTCATATTCAAGTAACATTATTTTATAGTTCACATTCAGTTACATGAATAGTTTCTCATAAAACAATGAAAACCACTTAAAAGATCTTTATAATTTATTAGATTATTTACTTATTCATTTTCAAGATGTCTACATTTAAACTATAGAAAAAGACTTGGGGCTTTTTTCACATTACGTGGTTTAGTGAAACATTTGGTTCATCCAATCAAAACAAATTGAATAATCTTCTGCTTTCAAGAACCTAGTGACCTATTTAACAAAAAGCTGTTTCAGTTACTGATAAATGTAGAGAGATGTATTTCAATTCAGAATATCTTCTATAAGAGGGTCACTGAATATATTTTATTGCCACTTGCCTCTTAGCTAACTCAACTAAACTGCAACCTCACTGGAACCTCCGCCTCCTGGGTTCAAGTAATTCTCCTGTCTCAGCCTCCTGAGTAGCTGGGATTACAGGTGCCCACCACCATGCCCAGCTAATTTTTTTATTTTTAGTAGAGACCAGGTTTCACCATTTTGGCCAGGCTGGTCTCGAACCCCTGACCCCAGGTGATATGCCCGTCATGGCCTCCCAAAGTGCTGGGATTACAGGTGTGAGCCACAACTCCTGGCCTAAACTCACTTCAACTAACCAAAATTTTACTAAACAGAAATTACACTTATGAACTGGTTGTCAAAAATTACATAATATGAATAAAAACTTCACCAACTATGTTTTTAAAAAACTGTACAGTGCCCAGATTCTTCACTTCCTGATGTACAAACAAGTATGTTAGTGTGTAACATTTGTGGAGAAAATGGACCTGTCATATATAAGAAAAATCATTTTTTTCTCATTAGTTTCTTCAAGGTACTTGCTAATTGCTAGGAAGACAGGTACCTACTTGATTAGACACTGAACAGTTAATCACCCTAATTCCAATACACCCTAATTTCCACCTAGCATTTACATACTGGAGAAAATTCTCTAGCAGATTCTAGCTTTTAAATGGTTTAATTTGAGAACTGCTAATCACAGAGGTGAATCGGAAAATAATTAAAGACAAAGGAATTACTAAATGTAAGATGTTCTTTAAAAGTAAATAACAAGGAAGAAAAACAAATATTTCAAAATAAATCCTCAACTATTTTGATTATGTTTCTTACTAGCAAGAATACCTATTACTGGGAAGAGAATCATATTGTGCTAGTGAATTCAGACTAGCTATCTCTGCTGGTTAGAATAAGATAAAGAGTTAATATGAAGATTAGCATCCTGTAAACTCTCTAACTTTGCCCAGAGGAAAACACTGTTCTCAGGCCCAGGTTGGTCAGTTAATTTAGCAGAGGAAAAGTACTAAGCAGACTGTATCAGAGTCTGAGAAACTTTTGCAAATAATGCTGGGTCGTCTTTTTACATTTATTCCTCCTTCGGAAAGTATTACTGTTACATGAGAGAACAATACAACATAGTTAAAATAAGAAATGGAAAAGGTCTTTTTTCCTCTCCTGGTCAAAACAAGACACTTTGGGTGAAACAGATCTAAAGAGAACCAAAATCAAACAGACTCATTTTAAAACTGTTTCCTTATTACATATTGATTACTACAATTGACTTCTACATGTGTTTAAGAATTTGATAGTTAAGGTAAAAATCAACAATGATCCAACTTGTCAGTAAGATTACAGAATGTATATAACAAAATTATGTTTAATAGGGCAATTATATATTAAACCCATTTCAAATTAAAAGCTTCTAAAATATAATACATAAAGTGAATGCAATATGTTAATTTCAATGCAATTATATAACAACCATATTTTCAATTGCCAAGGAATGTACAAATACCTCATGTATTTATCATTACTATACTTATCCTTACCTTAAGATACATAAATGAAAAGGAAAAAGGCTTTATCATTTAAGTTATAAACCATACTAATGATACTAGTTTTCTTAATGTTTAAATCTAAGAATTGTTTTGGGTCAAACAAATATTTTAATAATACCATAATATGTGAAAAAATAGTACTCCTCACTCATTCAACAAATATTTATTATATGCCTACTGGCACTGGGCTAGGTGTTAGATAATAATGGTGATTACAGAGGGCGTGAGGTAGAAGACAAACTAAACAAAGTAGAAAACAAATTTTTCTATACTTAAAAAATTACTTTTAGAAAAACAAAACGGAAAATCCAGTTCTTGAACTTTAGTTTTAAAGAAGCTTGACATTCCTTATATTAAAATAGTATTTTTAAATTCTATAGCAAATTTTCCAAAAGTATGTTTATTAAATTTAAAACACTGATAATCTGTATTACACAAAAGATCTGAAATAAGGGGAAAAACAAATTTTACAAATTTTGCATTTGTAGAATTCCTCCCCTGAGGACCTCATAGCACAAGAAGGCAAACATTGTATCTTTTATGGAAAAGAGAGGCAGGTACATGAAGAGAAGTAAGGGTGCTAAGAGAAAGAATTCCAACAGAAGACAAAAATTCAAACAAACCCAAACTTTATAATGCAATCTTTAATAGTATTTAGCTCCTTACCATCCTCACAACAAATTACTTCCATGTTGTATTAGACTTGTAGCTTTTAAAATTACCTATTTAAGTTATCATCTTAACTATCACTTACTACATCTTTTGCTTTTAATGGCTGCAGAGAATTCCTGTTCATTTATGGTTTATCAGGTTACAGGGACACTACCGTGAAGCTGGACCAGGGGTCAGGAAAGATAGTAGAAAAGGCAGTGGGAAAGACATTTCTAAAATGATATCTGATTTAATTCCAAAGGGAACTATCATTTTTAAAGATCAGAGTTATGCAGAACGTTTTTTTTTTTTTAGACAGAGGCTCACTCTTGCCCAGGCTGGAGTGCAGTGGCATGACTTCAGCTCACTGCAACCTCCACCTGCCGGGCTCAAGCGGTTCTCCTGACTCAGCCTCCTGAGTAGCTAGGACTACAGGTGTATGCCACCACACCTGGCTAATTATTTTGTATTTTTAGTAGAGTTGGGGTTTCACCATGTCGGCCAGGCTGATATTGAACTCCTGACCTCAAGTAATCCACCTGCCTCAGCCTCCCAAAGTGCTGGGATTACAAGCATGAGACACCATGCCTGGCAAGATCTATGTAGAATTTCTTTTTCCTTCTTTCTTTTGAAATGGAATTTCTTTCTTGTTGCCCAGGTGGGAGTGCAATGGCATGATCTCGGCTCACTGCAACCTCTGCCTCCTGGGTTCAAGCGATTCTCCTGCCGTAGCCTCCCAAGTGGGTGGGATTACAGGTGCCCGCCACTATGCCTGGATAATTTTTGTATTTGAAGTAGAGACGGGGTTTTACTATGTTGGTCAGGCTGGTTTTGAACTCCTGACCTCAAGTGATCCACTCACTTCAGTCTCCCAAAGTGCTGGGACTACAGGTATGAGCCACTGCATCCAGCCAGATTTATGTGGAATTTCTAATCGCACAAAAGTAATCTCTGAGCGAAAGAATCCAAACTGTCTAAAATTGCTATCATATTACTATAACAAGGGGATTCCAGCTGTATGTGTTCAGGTTAACTCTGTGTCAACACATTTCAACACATATCCATCCATTCTAATGTATGACAAAAATGCTAGCAGATCAAGTATGTATGTCCCTATGGAGGGACCCTGCGAACAAAACAGTGCTGAGCATCCTTAAAATATTTTTCTAATTGATGCATTCGTTCTGAGGTCAACAATTACGACATCCCTGAGGATACCTCCCCTTGACTATTTCAGACTATCCAGCTCTACTTTCAAAGAACTATACCTGCGGTGATCAAACACCTATCATTCTCGTGGCAGCCCTGAGTTCCCAATATTCTGTCCACTGCTGACACAAACCAGCATTTCTTAAACTTGTCTTCTGTGTTTTACTATCATTTCTGTCATACTGGGTATCTCCTGTACTAGTACTTAATATTTTCTTTTAAATCATGTTTTAAAACTTAGCTAATTCTAAGCAACAATGTCCATGAAAACATGAATTTTATTTGCTGGTTACATTGTATAGCTATTAAAATAAAAAATGTTCATCTGTTTAACACCCAGAAATCACTGTGCACCTCCCACTGGTAAAGGTACCATACTTAGGAAAACACTGCAAAACCACTGAAATGTCATATAAGTTTCAATATATTGGCATCAAAATGATATTGCCAAGATAATCTCTTATACTATGCAAGTATAAAGCTTCTCTTAAAGAGCTGAGATTTTAATTTTTAGTTTGGAAAATATGTACTGAAAGTAATGAGCTAGGCAATGTGTTAGAAGATGGGCTCTTGACTAAAAAGTATCTAATTTTTCTTCGTTTCAGCGTTTTGTGGCTTTGTTTATAGACAGTTTCAGGGAGATATGGCAAATAGGCTTATTTCCAGTTACTGGAGGCTGCACTGAGTGTTGTGTGGCGACTTTAAGCTCATCAGGAATAATATGTATGTGGAACGTTGTGACTGATTGGAGGCTTTTGCCATGAATGTAGAGGGAGAATAATCTCATGTAATTGCCCTTGACTTAAGGGTTAACTGTCTGTCCAAGAGAAAAGAATGGTGAAGACAAAGGTCATGAATTTCAAAACAAAAATATGTATATGCTAAGATGAAACCACACCACAACAGCAGATACTTTTCATTCATCAACCCACAGGTCAAAGTAGGGTTCATTAGTGACCAATAAAATAGATGCGCAGATAGCTATTTTCTTAATCCCTGATGCTGAAATATACCTAAACATTCAGGAAAAAAAGGTTACAGAATTACACAGTAGGAGCTATTTGACAGTGTGATTTCAGAGGTGGCACTGAGGAAAATGTGGTATATTAGCAAATGAAGGGAACTTTAGGGAAGCCACGGGGTCTCAAGGGTTAGGTCGCCCTTGAGTTGAATTGTCTATCCCCTTGGCCATGTGAAACCAAGAGGCAAAAAAAGAGCTGATGATTCACCTTTAAGGATGGCTCAGTTTCTATGCTTACCTGGCAACTCAAGGGAGAACATCCCTATTAAGGAGACCTCATTACTAGTCTTATCTCCCCAACAAAATGATGCGTTCATTGAAGGTGACCAATATATATTCCACAGTATAAGAAATCTGTAATATGAACATAATAAATATTTTGTAGACTAAATAGCTATAGTACAGGGGGTCTAGATAAAGAAATAGACTGTAATTTTGAACCAACTAAAGTAATCCATTCGTATTTGGGAAAAGTACTTAAACAATGATTCCCAAGAGGGAAGACTAATTATTTACTCCCGGCACAATCTTCACCTATACTTAAGAGTGAGGTGAGATAGACGGAACAATTCTGATCTAAATGGAACTCTCCTGAATAAGTTCTCAGAAAACCCTCCTAACAACTTGCTAACCTATAAGGATGAAGCTAATTTGCCGTGCCAATCAGAATATGAGCGATGTGAGTGCTATGTATGAAAATGGTGCCAAAGACATTTTAATTCACTTTTCTAGCAATGAAATTGCTTTAACCTTTATGGGGACTGGAAGGTGAAGTATTTTTAATCTGGGCACCTGCCTGGAAAGTTCAGAGAGAAAACAATTCATATGAGAAAAAAGTTAGGCTACACTAGAACCAAAAGGAGATGTATCTTGGAACATTTGTATTATAGAAGGAAAATGGCGATTTTGCCTTTTATTTCCAACTTCTTTAACCCTTGACTTTGCTGAGAGTCTATAAAAGAGCTAGTAGGGGGCTAAATTAGATAACAGTTTATTTTTTATTTTTATTTGTTGAGATAGGATCTCACTTTGTTTGTGCAGCCTGGAGTGTACAAACACAGCTCACTCTCGCCTCAACCTTCTGGACTCAAGCGATCCTCCTGCTTCAGGCTCCTGAGTAGCTGGGACCACAGATGAATGCCACCATACTTAGCTAATTTTTAATTTTTTTGAGGAGATGTGGGTCTTGCCATGTTGCCCAGGCTGGTTTCAAACTCCTGGGCTCAAGCATTCTTCCCATCTCGGCCTCCCAAAGTGTTGGGATTACAGGTATGAGCCACTGCACCCAACCAAGACAGTAGTTTAGAAGTAAACTATGGTGCTTAAAAACTTAAAGTTACTAATATACACAACATGTCTCCCAAAATGTAAAGTCAAAGTAGGAGTTAAACACATGAATGCTTGCAAAGGCCAGACAAGTAACATGAATGAATGAAACTAATGATAGGTGCAGGGTGGGGCAGTGCAAAGCAAAAGACAGTGTAAGAAACCTGTATGTGCCCCATCTAGCATGCTAGCTTATGTGCCAGATTCTCCTCTTTTTAAGAAAAATAATCCAGATTTTAATGTGAAAACCCATTTTTTCAATGATGGCAATGAATTTGGACAAAACAAAACAAAAAAAATCCCAAAACCAAAAACTCCTCAGGCCAAATTCTAGAGGCACAAACCAGTAATAACTTGTGTGACCAACTAGCAAGGGCAAAATACAGAATGATGTCTCTCTCGCTCCTGTGGCCAACATACACGAAAAACCTGAGGTTTATAGGTACTGTCAAGAGGACTCTTGGTTACTGCTTGCTTTTTCTATACAAATTAAAATGGAAAAGGTAATAGACAAAAAGTAAATAATTAGGAATAACATGAGTATATAATAAGGGTAGGCTCCCATGATAGAAGAAGAGCCAGGAAGAACTCTTAAGGTGACAAAAAATTTGAGCTTGAGGTAGAATATTTAAGTAAAAAAGGAAGATGTGGTCAAAACATTAAGAAAGAAAGATGACAACAGTTTTACTACAATAATGATGAAACCACTAAACTCTCTTTCACTTGCAACCAAACCAGAAAGGGAAACAGAAGACCCATGAGACTACTGCATAAAACATCAGAGTGAACTGCTTCCATATTTTTAATTCTGTGCTCCAATCAAATTCAAAGAATTAAAGCATTAATTACCTCCACCTGGTCGATCTAAAATGCATTTAATTTTTTTCATAACTTTGTAGTGATATTAACGGTTATGTTTCTACTTGCTGAATAACTTGTCTAAAAAAGGATATCACCTGGAAGCAAGATCATTTACTGGCTTCAAATTCATTTGTCATTTTAAAACAAAACAAGTCAATATTCTGTTAACTAGTTTCACCATTCCTGTTGCCTGCAGTTCTTTTTAGGGAACGGTCAGTCATAAAAGTAAACTGTTTTCTGTATTATCATACTTACAGTTAGGCAAATACCAATTAGCTTTATAAGCCTGAGACAGGTATGGTATTCCCTGCCCCTCTTGATATCAGCACAATCGCTTTACTTAATAAATAAGTGAGGCATACCCTAAGATCAATGACTCTGTTGTCTAATCTTGTATCCTGGTTAACAGTAGCTCTTCCTTCCTGAAAAAAAAAAAGAAAAAGAAAAAACACATTTTACTAACATTTTGAGGAGCACAAAAAGATACTTTTAATTGAGTAAGATATGTATATGTTAATATTATGCCCAAAAATCGGGGACCTCGAATAATGGTAGAAACACCTAAGTGGGGCCAGAGAGAAGTTAGCATTAAAAGACAGATGGAAAGAAGAGAAAGTATCAACAGTTATTAATGCTTTCTTTCCCTCCTCCACCCCTCAAAGCCTTGCCTCATTATTGGGATATAAGAAAGAGTCACAATCTACTTCTTCATTGATTCCTGGATTTAACCTGCTAGCCCAAGGCTGAATAAACAGATAAAAGCTGATGTAGAGTAGTGGTTGTCAAAATGTGGTCTGGGGAGCAGTGAAGGTCCCTGAGACTTTCGAGAGTTGAAGTCGAACTTACTTTTTCTTTCTCACTCTTAATGAGTGTATTGAGCAGTTTTCTGAAGATTCTATGATGTGTATAATCACAATAGAATGAACGCAGAGGCAATATGAGAATCTAGTTGTTATCTATTAAGCCAGAAATTACAAAGAATTGTGATTATATAAACAGAATGTCACCTGTAGGATGAGGTGGTCGAGTGGTTAAGGCAATGGACTGCTAAATACAATGTCACTCTTAACAATAATTGTTTTTTGCTTTAAACAAAAGTAATTTTTTCATAAAATATATTAGTTTCATTATTTACATAATAATATTGCATATGCAAACATGCATGCAATGTATATATAATTTTTAATAAATATTTAAAAATTGTTTTAATCCCCGATACTGTAAATATTGATACATATATCAATAAAAACAAAAGCTTGTGGGGTTCTCAGTTATTTTTAAGAATATAAAAGACATCTTGATATCAAAAAGTTTGAGAATTGCTGATTTTAAGAGTAAATTTAAATAACAATGGCGCTCAAATCAATTCACAGGCATCCTTAGTACAAAAGTAGGGTAACAGGTTTCCAATGTTTTGCAAACTAAATATACAGAGGAAACATAATATTTCATAAGTATAATTTTTACCTCTTCTTCTGCCTCAGGCCGAACAGCATCATCCAGCTGCAGGGGCAGGCGGGGTTCAGCCAAACTGATCACATAAACCTGAAAGTGAGAGAATGCCAAAAATAGTAGAAAGCACACAAAGTCTGTATCTTTTGCTTAAAAAACAACCTACAGTTGACTAAAGCATGAAGCAATGTTTGCATACATCTTTAACTGAAACTACTGCTGAAATCAAACAAGATGACACAGGTTTTTTCAACTTGATGATTTGTTTAAAACGAGGATAGTAATATTTTTTGCCTACCTTTATGGTTATTAGAACAGTCAAATACGACAACATATATAAAAATTATTTGTAAATTCTGAGGTGCCTACCAATGAAATGAGTAATGACTCGGGTGTAGGCACTGGCTTACAGTCTAGCTATGTCAAAAAAACTATGGTTAGGGTTGGTGCTATGGCTCACACCTGTAATCCCACCATTTTGGGAGGCTGAAGTGGGTGGATCACTTGAGCCCAAGAATTCAAGACCAGTCTGAGCAACATGGTGAAACCCTATCTCTACGAAAAATACAAAAATTAGCCAGATATGGGCACACGTCTAAAATCCCAGCTACCTGGGTGGCTGAGGCAGAAGGATCACTTGAACCTGGGAGGCAGAGGTTACAATGGGCCAAGATCGCACCATTGCACTCCGGCCTGGGTGAGAGTGAGACCCTCTCTCAAAAAAACAAAAAACAAGAACAAAAACAAATACAAAAAAAGCTATTGTTAGGGAAATCACTTCATCTCAGAGCTTCAATTAAAGTCTGCTATAAGAATCAAACAGAATAATAAACGTGGAAACTCATATGAAGGAGCAATTAACATATTACTTGTTATTATTATTTTATTTATTTATTTATTTATTTTGAGACAGAGTCCCACTCTGTCACCCAGGCTGGTGTGCAATGGCATGGTCTCAGCTCACTGCAACCTCTGCCTCCCGGGTTCAAGTGATTCTCCTGCCTCAGCCTCCTGAGTAGCTGGGACTACAGGGGTGTGCTGCCACACCTGGCTAATTTTTGTATTTTTAGTAGAGATGGGGTTTTACTACATTGGCCAGGCTGGTCTCGAACTCCTGACCTTGTGATCCACCTACCTTGGCCTCTCAAAGTGCTGGGATTACAGGCATGAGCCACCAGGCCCGGCCACTGCCACTACCACCACTAGGACCAAATTCAGTCCAGCTCTGCTACATTTCTCCTTTTCTCATTCTTTCTCCAAGTATCCCTTCATTGCTCTCTCTAATCAAACATATTACACACATCTCATTTCCTGCTGCTCTCCTGGTTAGGAGCTGCCCTAGAGGATGTTCCTTTATGTTGTCAAAATCCTTCAATATTCACTCACACTAATTACACATTTTAGTGATAAAAAGCAACTGAGTCATAAAGACCGGGCTAGGATTTTTTTGTTTCTCTGGCCACCTTTAAAAAGCATATTACCATATTAGTTAACCCAAGCTATACCTGGAAAACCTGCTAAAGCACAAAAGGGTAAAATACCTTATTTAGTTACTTCAAGAAAGGGAATTATACTCTTCTAGTTGGCAGATCAAAACTGGCATTCAGCTTAGATACTTTAAGAAATAGTGTACAACACCCTAGTATTCCTTATTATAAAATAGAATTATTTGTCACCACTCCCTAAACCCAAATTCTAGGATTCCCTTTGACAAGTTAACAGAAACTTGATCTCCAATCTAAATTGGAGAACTGAAGAGCTGCTACTTCTACTTTTCTAACTAGTGGGAATTCATCCACCTCTTTACTAGACCATGAGTACTCTGACCACAGAATCTTCACATTGTGCTTGGCACAACAGTATGGTGCTTGGCACAACAGTTACAACAGTAACTCCGGGCTGAATAAATAAGTAAGTGATAAAGGAAAGTCATTACTTATATAAGATTCTACTGTAGAGAGATCCAAGATGGCCGATTAGCAACAGCTCAGGAATGTAGCTCCCAGTGAAAGCACAGAGAACGAGTGGACGCCGCACTTTCCGACGAATTTTTGTTGCCCACAGACCAGGAGATTCCCGGCAGAGGAGCCACACGGGTTGCCAGCGCGACTCTTTTGGCCGGCGCGGCTGTTTTGCCGCTGCCCCAGCGCGGCGCTTCCCGGTGCGGAGTATATGGACGGACGGGCTCGGCTGGTCCCATCTCCACAAGGAGAACAGCAATTGGAAGCGCTGAGGACTGAGAGTTTCACAGCAAGCACAGCGAACCCGGGAAGGTCCGGCTCTGTAGGGAACGGGCATCCGCCAAAAGGAAAACTAAGAAACAGAAAAATTTCATCACCGGGCGGAGAGATATCCAAGATGGCTGCATAGCAGCAGCTCAGGATTGCAGCTCCCAGTGAAAGAGCAGAGAGTGAGTGGACGCTGTAATTTGAGACGAATTTTTGATGCCCACAAACTGGGAGATTCTCGGCAAAGGAGCCACACGGGTCGCCAGTGCGACTCTTTTGGCCAGCATGGCTGTTTTGCCGGCGCCCCGGCGTGGCGCTTCTCGGTGCGGAGTATACGGGACTGGGTGCCCTTTTAGTTGGGCTCCGCTGGTCCCATCCCCACAGGGAGAACAGCAATTGGAAGCACTGAGGACTGAGAGCAAGAACAGCTGAACCTGGGAAGGCCCAGCTCTGTGGGGAAGGGGCGTCCACTGAAGGAAAACTAAGAAACAGAAAAAACTTCATCACCAACAAGCTGGACATCAACTCAGAGACTCAATCTGAAAGTAGGCAATTACAAAGACGACAGGTGGATAAATCCACAAAAATGGGAAGAAACCAGTGCAAAAAGGCTGAGAACACCCGAAATCAGAATGCCTCTCCTCCAACAGGGGATCACAGCTCCTCATCAGCAAGAGAACAAGGCCTGACGGAGGATGAG
The DNA here is from genome assembly GCA_004027715.1 of Plecturocebus donacophilus. Lineage (NCBI taxonomy): Eukaryota > Metazoa > Chordata > Mammalia > Primates > Pitheciidae > Plecturocebus > Plecturocebus donacophilus. The sequence continues at coordinate 13,997 of PVKP010048558.1, forward strand.
TGTGATAAACTCACAGAATCAGGCTTCAGAAGGTGGATAATAAGAAACTTCTGTGAGCTAAAAGAACATGTTCTAACCCAATACAAAGAAACTAAGAACCTTGAAAGAAGATTTAACAAAATGCTAATGAGAATGGACAACTTAGAGAAGAATATAAGTGAATTGATGGAGCTGAAAAACACAACACGAGAACTTCGCGAAGCATGCACAGGTTTCAACAGCCGAATTGACCAAGCAGAAGAAAGGATATCAGAGGTCGAAGATCAACTCAATGAAATAAAACAAGAAGGCAAGATTAGAGAAAAAAGGGTAAAAAGGAATGAACAAAGTCTCCAAGAAATATGGGACTATGTGAAAAGACCTAATCTACGTTTGATAGGTGTACCTGAATGTGACGAAGAGAATGAATC
>PVKP010048559.1:0-14405 GCA_004027715.1 Plecturocebus donacophilus
AGATACTTAAGTGGTGAGAATGCTACAATCAAAGCATGTCCGAAATCTAGAATGTTAGGACGTCAGAATTCTAGAACACTAGCATATCTGAAATCTAGAATGTCAGGTTGTCAGAATTCTAGAATCCTATGAGGTTCTCAATTCTAGAATCAAAGGGTATCAGAATTCTAGAATTGTAGCATGTGTGAAGTCAAGAATGTCAGGATGTCTGTATTTTAGAATACCTGGAAAACTGAATTCTAGATACTTAAGTTATAAGAAGTCTACAATCAGAGGATGTCTGAATTCTAGAATGTTAGGGTATCAGAATTCTAGAGTCCTTGGACTCTAGAATTGGAGGTTCTCCATTCTAGAATCTTAGGATATTAGAAGACTAGAATTCTAATATGTCTGAAATCTAGAATGGTAGGATGTCAGAATCCTAAAATCCTTGGAATTCCTCCATTCTAGAATCTTTGGATATCAGAATTCTAGAATCCTAGATTATCTGAATTCTAAAATGTTTGGCTGTCAGAATTCTATCATGCTTGTTGGATCTCAATTCTAAAATCTTAGGATATCAGAATTCTAGAATCATAACAGATCTGAATTCTACAATGTTAGGATGTCAGAATTCTAGAATCCTTGGAGTTTCTCAAATCTGGAATCTTAGGATATTAGAATTCTAGCTTTCTAGCCTGTCTGATACGTAGAATGTTAGGATATCAGAATTCCAGAATCCTTGGAAGGTCTCAATTCTAGAATCTTAGGTTCTCAAAATCATAGGATTCTAGCATGTGTGAAATCCAGAATGTTAGGATGACAGAATTCCAGAATTCTTGGTGATTCTCATTATTAGAATCTTAAGTTATCAGAATTCTGGAATTCTAGCACGTCTGAAATGTATAATGTTAGGATGTCAAAATTCTAGAATACTTTGAGGTTCTCAATTTTGGAATCTTGGGATATCAGAATTCTAGAATCCTAGCAGATCTGAATTCTAGCTTCCCAGGATTCTAGAATTCTGACATTCTAACATTCTAGATTTCAGACATGCAAGATTCGGAAAATTCTAATATCTTAAGATCCTAGAATTGAGAACCTCGAAGGATTCTAGAATTCTGACATCCTAATATTCTAGATTTCAGACTTGGGAGATTCATATAATTCTGACATCCTAAAATCTTAGAATTGAGAAACTCCAAGGATTCTAGAATTCTGACATCTTAACATCCTAAAATTCAGATATGCTGGGATCTTAGAATTCTGATACTGTAAGATTCTAGAATTGAAAACCTCGGGAGATTCTGAAATTTGGACACACCAACATTATAGAATTCAGATATTCTAGGATCCTGGAATTCTGAAATCCTAAGATTCTAGAATTGAGAGCCTGCCAGGATTCTAGAATTCTCATATCCTAACATTCTCGATTTCAGTCTTGCGAGATTCCTAGAATTATGAAATCCTAAGATCCTAGAATTGAGATTCTCCAAGGATTCTAGAATTCTGACATCCTAACATTCTAAAATTGAGATATACTTGATTTCTAGAATTATGATAACCTACGATTCTAGAATTGGGGAACTTTGATGATTCTAGAATTCTGACATCCTATCATTCTAGAATTCAGATATGCAAGTATTCTAGAATTCTGATATCGTAAGATGCTAGAATAGAGAACCTGTAGGGATTCAAGATATCTGATATCCTAGCATTCTAGAATTCACATATTCTAGAATTCCGATATCCAAACTATCTAGAATTGAAAAGCTCAAAGGAATGTAGAATTCCAACGTCCTAACATCCTAGTAAGCATATATTCTATGATTATAGAATTCTGATATCCTACGATTCTAGAATGGATAACCATCAAGGATTCCAGAATTCTTACATCCTAATATTTTAGAATTTAGATAGCATAGGATTCTAGAATTATGATAACCTAAGATTCTAGAATTGGGGACCTTCGAAGATTCTAGAATTCTGACATCCTAACATTCTAGAATTCAGATATGCTAGGATCCTAGTATTCTGATATCCTAAGATTATAGGATTGAGAACGTAGAAGGATTAGGAAATTCAGACATACCAACATTCTAGAATTCAGATATTCTAGGATTCGGGAATTTTGATATCCTAAGGTTCTAGAATTCAGAGCTTCCCAGGATTCTAGAATTCTGACATACTAACATTCTAGATTTCAGACATGCGAGATTCCTAGAATTCTAATATAATAAGATCCTAGAATTGAGAACCTACAAGGATTCTAGAATTCTGTCATCCTAATATTCTAGAAGTCAGATATGCTAGGATTCTAGAATTTCTGATAACCTAAGATTGTATAATTGGGGAACTTTGATGATTCTAGAATTCTGACATCCTATCATTCTGGAATTCAGATATGCTAGGATCCTAGAATTCTGATAACCTAAGATTCTAGAATTGGGGACCTTCCATGATAATGGAATTCTGACCTCCTAAAATTCTAGAATTCAGATATGCTAGTATTCTAGAATTCTGATATCCTAAGATAATACAATTAAGAACCTCCAGGGATTCTAGAATTCTGACATCCTAGCATTCTAGAATGCAGATATTCTAGAATTCTAGAACTCTGATGTCCAAAGATTCTAGAATTAAGAATCTCTAAGGATTCTAGAATTCTGACATCCTAACATACTAGTAAGCAAACATTCTACAATAATAGAATTCTGATATCCTAAGATACTAGAATAGAAAAGCATCAAGGATTCTAGAATTCTGACATCCTAACATACTAGGAAGCAGATATTTTACGATTATAGAATTCTGATATCCTAAGATTCTAGAATAGAAAACCATCAAGGATTCTAGAATTCTGACATCCTAACATTCTAGAGCTCAGATACGTGAGGATTCTAGAATTCTGATAACTTAAGATTCTAGAATTGGGGACCTTCCAGGATTCTAGTATTCTGACCTCCTAACATTCTAGAATTCAAATATGCTAGGATTCTAGAATTCAGATATCCAAAGATTCTAGAATTGAGAACCTCGAAGAATTCTGAAATTCGGACATACCAACATTCTAGAATTCAGATATTCTAGGATTCTGGAATTCTGATATCCTAAGATTCTAGAATTGAGAATCTCCCAGAATTCTAGAATTCTGACATCTTAACATTCTAGATTTCAGGCTTCGGTGATTCCTAGAATTATGATATCCTAAGATCTTAGAATTGAGAACCCCCAAGTATTCTAGTATTCTGACATCCTAACATTCTAGAATTCAGATATGATAGGATCCTAGAATTCTGATATCCTAAGATTCTAGATTTGAGAAACTTCAGGGATTCTAAAATTCGGACACACAAACATTCTAGGATTCAGATATTCTAGGATCCTGGAATTCTGATATCCTAAGATTTTAGTACTGAGAGCCTCCCAGGATTCTAGAATTCTGATATCCTAACATACTAGATTTCAGACATGCGAGATTCCTAGAATTCTGATATATTAAATCCTAGAATTGAGATCCTCCAAGGATTCTAGAATTCAGACACCCTAACTTTCTAGAATTCATATATACTAGATTTCTAGAATTCTGATAACATAAGATTCTAGAATTGGGGACTTTGAGGATTCTAGAATTCTGACCTCCTGCCATTCCAGAATTCAAATATGCTAGTATTCTAGAATTCGGATATCGTAAGATGCTAGAGTAAAGAACCTATAGGGATTCTAGATTTCTGACATCCTAGCACTGTAGAATTCAGATATACAAGAATTCTGATATCCTATGATTCTCGAACGTACAACCATCGAGGATTCTAGAATTCTGACATTCTAACATTCTAGAATTCAGATAAGCTAGGATTCTAGAATTCTGATAACCTAAGTTTCTGAAATTGGGGACCTTCAAGGATTCTAGAATTCTTACATTCAATCATTAGAGAATTCAGATATTTTAGGATCCTAGAATTCTGATATTTTAAGATGCTAGAATTGAGAACCTCAAAGGATTCTGAAATTCGGACATACCAACATTCTAGAATTAAATTATTCTAGGATTCTGGAATTCTGATATCCTAAGATTCTAGAATCGAGAGCCTCCCAGGATGCTGGAATTCTGATATCATAAAATTCCAGATTTCACACATGCGAGATTCCCAGTGTTCTGATATCCTAAGATCTTAGAATTGAGAAACTCCAAGGATTCTAGAATTCTGACATTATAACATTCTAGAATTCAGATAAGCTAGGATTCTAGGATTCTGATAACCAAGATTCTAGAATTGGGATATTTGGAGGATTCTAGAATTCTGACATCCTATCATTCTAGAATTCAGATATTCTAGGATCCTAGAATTCTCATAACCTAAGATTCTAGAATTGGGGACCTTCGAGGATAATGGAGTTCTGACCTCCTAATATTCTAGAATTCAGATATGCTAGCATTCTACAATTGTGATAGCCTAAGATGCTACAATTGAGAACCTCCAGGGATTCTAGAATTCTGACATCCTAGCATTCTAGAATACAGATATTCTAGAACTCTAGAATTCTGATATCCTAAGATTCTATAATTGAGAACCTCCAAGGATTCTAGAATTCTCACATCCCAACATAATAGTAAGCAGATATTCTACGATTATAGAATTCTGATATCCTAAGATTCTAGAATGGATAACCATCAAGGATTCTATAATTCTGATATCCTAATATTCTAGAATCCAGATACGCTAGTATTCTAGGATTCTGATAACCTAAGATTCTACAATTGGGGACCTTTGAGGATTCTAGACCTTTGACATCTTAACATTCTAGAATTCAGATATGCAAGGATCCTAGTTTTCTCATATCCTAAGATGCTAGAATTGAGAACTTCGAAGGATTCTGAAATTCGGACATACCAACATTCTAGAATTCAAATATTCTAGGATTCTGGAATTCTGATAACCTAAGATTCTAGGATTGAGAGGCTCTCAGGATTCTAGAATTCTGACATCCTAACGTCCTAGACTTCAGACATGCGAGATTAATAGAGTTCTGATATCCAAAGATCCTAGAATTGAGGACCTCCAAAAATTCCAGATTTCTGAAATCCTAACTTTCTAGAATTCAGATATGCTAGGATTCTAGATCTTTGATAAACAAGATTCTAGAATTGGGGAACTTGTAGGATCTAGGATTCTGACATCCTATCATTCTGGAATTCAGATATGCTAGGATACTAGAATTCTGACAATCTAAGATTCTAGAATTGGGGACCTTCAAGGATAATGGAATTCTGATCTCCTAACATTCTAGAATTCAGGTATGCTAACATTCTAGATTTGTGATATCCTAAGATGCTACAATTGTGAACCTCCAGGGATTCTAGAATTCTGACATCCTTGCATTCTAGAATACAGGTATTCTAAAATTTTAGAATTCTGATATCCTAAGATTCTAGAATTGAGAACACCCAAGTATTCTAGAATTCTGACATCCTAACATACTAGAGTTCAGATATGCTAGGAACCTAGAATTCTGATGACCTAAGATTCTAGAATTTGGGACCTTTGAAGATTCTAAAATTCTGACATCCTGTCATTCTAGAATTCAGATATGCTAGTATCCTCGAATTCTGATAACCTAAGAGTCTAGAATTGGGGACCTTCGAGGATAATGAAATTCTGACCTCCTAACATTCTAGAATTCAGATATGCAAGTATTCAGAGTTCTGATCTCCTACGATGCTAAAATTGAGAAACTCCAGTTATTCTAGAATTCTGACATCCTAGTATTCTAGAATGCAGATATTCTAGAATTCTAGAATTCTGATATTCTAAGATTCTAGAATTGAGAAACCCCAAGGATTCTAGAATTCTGACATCGTAACATACTACTAATCACATATTCTACGGTTATAGAATTATGATATCCTAAGATTCTAGAATGGATAACCATCAAGGATTGTAGAATTCTGACATCCTAACATTCAAGAATTCAGATATGCTACGATTCTAGAATTCTGATATTCTAAGTTTCTAGAATTGAAAACCTCGAAGGATTCTGAAATTCGGACATACCAACATTATAGAATTCAGATATTCTTGGATTCTGGAATTATGATATCCTAAGATTCTAGAATTGAGAGCCTCCCAGGATTCTAGAATTCTGACATCCTAGCATTCTAGAATACAGATATTCTAGAATTCTGATATCCTAAGATTTTAGAATGGATAACCATTAGGGATTGTAGAATTCTGACATCCTAACCTTCTAGTATTCAGATACGCTAGGATTCTAGAATTCTGATAACCTAAGTTTCTAGAATTGGGGACCTTCGATGATTCTAGAATTCTGACATCGTAACATTCTAGAATTCAGATATGCTAGGATTCTCGAATTCTGATGAACTAAGATTCTAGAATTGGGGACCTTCGAGGATTCTAGAATTCTGACATCCTAATATTCTAGAATTCAGATATGCTAGGGTCTAAGAATTCTGATATTTAAGATTCTAGAATTGAGAACCTCAAAGGATTCTGAAATTCGGACATACCAATATTCTAGAATTCAGATATTCTAGGATTCTGGAATTCCGATATCCTAAGATTCTGGAATTCAGAGCCTCCGATGATTCTATAATTCTGACATCCTAACATTCTCGATTTCAGACATGTGAAGTCCCTAGAATTCTGATATCCTAAGATCATAGAATTGAGAACGTCCAAGGATTCTGGAATTCTGACATTTTAACATTCTAGAATTCAGATATGGTAGGATTCTAGAATTCTGATAACCAAAGATTCTAGAATTGGGGTCTTTGAGGATTCTAGAATTCTGACATCCTATCATTCTAGAATTGAGATATGCTAGGCTCCTCGAATTCTGATAACCTAACATTCTAGAATTGGGGACCTTTGAGGATTCTAGAATTCCGATATCCTATCATTCTAGAATTGAGATTTGCTAGGATTCTAAGATTCTGATAACCTAAGATTCTACAATTGGGGACCTTCAAGGGTAATGGAATTCTGACCTCCTAACATTCTAGAATTCAGATATGCTAGTATTCTAGAATTCTGATTTCCTACGATGCTTCAATTGAGAACCTCCAGGGATTCTTGAATTCTGACATCCAAGCATTCTAGAATGTAGATATTCTAGAATCCTAGAATTGTGATATCCTAAGATGCTACAATTGAGAACCTCCAAGGATTCTAGAATTCTGACATCCCAGCATACTAGTAAACAGATATTCTACGATGATAGAATTCTGATATCCTACGATCCTAGAATGGATAACCATCAAAGATTCTAGAATTCTGACATCCTAACATTCTAGAATTCAGATATGCGAGGATTCTATAATTCTGATAACCTAAGTTTCTAGAATTGAGGACCTTCGAGGATTCTAGTATTCTGACATCCTAACATTCTAGAATTCAAATATGCTGGGTTTCTTGAATTCTGATATCCAAAGATTCTAGAATTGAGAACCTCGAAAAATTCTGAAATTCGGACATACCAACATTCTAGAATTCAGATATTCTAGGATTCTGGAATTCTGATATCCTAAGATTCTAGAATTGAGAGCTTCCCAGGATTTTAGAATTCTGACATCCTAACATTCTAGATTTCAGACATGCGAGATTCCTAGAATTCTGATATTCTAAGATCCTAGAATTGAGAACCTCCAAGGAGTCAAGAATTCTGACATCCTAACATTCTAGATTTCAGACTTGGGAGATTCCTAGAATTCTGATATCCCAAGATCTTAGAATTGAGAACCTCCAAGAATTCTAGAATTCTGACATCCTAACGTTCTAGAATTCCGATATGCTACCATACTTGAATTCTGATATCCTAAAATTTCAGAATTGGGGACCACACAGTATTCTAGGATTCTTATAACCTAACATTCTGAAATTCAGACAGCCTAGGATTCTAGAATTCTGATACCCTTAGATACTAGAATTCAGAACCGCTAAGGATACCAGAATTCTGATCACCTATCATTGTAGAATCCAGATGTCCTACGATTCTAGAATTCTGATATCCTAAGAATTTAGAATTCAAAATCTCCAAGGAATCTAGAATTCTGGCATCCTATCATTCTAGAATTCAGATATGCTAGTGTTCTAGGATTTTGATATCCTAAGATTCCAGAATTGAGAACCTCCAAGGATTCCAGAAATGTGACCTCCTAACATTCTAGAATTCAGATATTCTGGGATTCTAGAATGCTGATATCCTAAGATTCTAGAATCAACAACCTCCTAGGATTCTAGAATGCTGATATCCTAACATTCTAGATTTCAGATATGCTAGGATTCTGGAATTCTGACATCCTAACCTTCTAGATTTCAGACATGCTTTGATTGTGGCATTCTTATAACTTAAATACCTAGAATTCACTTTTTCAGGTATTCTAGAATACAGACATCCTGATATTCTGGACTTCACAAATGCTACAATTGTAGAATTCTGACATCCTAACATCCAAGAATTAATATATTCTAAGATTCTAGGATTCTGATATTCTAAGATTCTAGAATTCAGAACTGCCAAGGATTCTGGAATTCTGACATTCTAACATTCTAGATTTCAGACATGCTACAATTCTAGCATTCCGACATCCTAGGATTCTCGAATTGAGAAACTTCCAAGGATTCTAGAATACTGGCATCCTAACATTCTAGATTTCAGACATGCCAGAATTCTAGAATTCTGATCACCTAAGATTCTATACTTCAGAACCTCCAAAGATTCTAGAATTCTGACATCCTAACATTTTAGAATTCAGATATCCTTTGGTTATAGAATTCCTATAACTTAAGTTTCCAGAATTCAGTTTTCCATGTGTTCTGGAATACAGACATCCAGACATTCTTGACTTCACACATGCTACGAGTCTAGAATTCTGATATCCTTTGATTCTAGAATTGAGAACCTCCTAGGATTCTAGAATGGTGACATCCTAACATTCTAGACTTCAGATATGCTAGGATTCTGGAATTCTGACATCCTAACATTCTAGATTTCAGACATGTTTTGATTGTAGCAGGCTTATAACTTAAGTTTATCTAGAATTCGCTTTCCCAAGTATTCTAGAATACAGCCGTCCTGACATTCTGGACTTCACACAGGCTATAATTATAGAATTCAGACATCTTAACTTCCTAGAATTAATATATTCTAGGATTCTAGGATCCTGCTATCCTAAGATTCCAGAATTGAGAACTGCCAAGGATTCTAAAATTCTGACATTCTAACATTCTAGATTTCAGACATGCCAGAATTCTAGAATTCTGATCACCTAAGATTCTATACTTCAGAACCTCCAAGGATTCTAGAATTCTGACATCCTAACATATTAGAATTCGGACATCCTTTGGTTGTACAATTCTTATAACTTAAGTATCTAGAATTCAGTTTTCCAGGTATTCTGGCATACAGACATCCAGCCATTATTGACTTCACACATGCTATGAGTCTAGAATTCTGATATCCTTTGATTCTAGAAGGGATAACCTCCTAGGATACTAGAATGCTGACATCCTAATATTCTAGATTTCAGATATGCTAGGATTCTGAAATTCTGACATCCTAACATTCTAGATTTCAGACATGATTTGATTGTAGCATTCTTTTAACTTAAGTATCTAGAATTCCTAACATTCTAGGATTCTGACCTCCTAACATTCTAGGATTCAGATATGCTAGTATTCTAGAATTCTGATATCCTAAGATGCTACAATTGAGATCCTCAAGGGATTCTAGAATTCTGACATCCTAGCATTCTAGAATGCAGATATTCTAGAATTCTAGAATTCTGATATCCTAAGATTCTAGAATTGAGAACCTCGAAGGATTCTAGTACTCTGACATCCTAACATAATAGTAAGGACATATCCTACGATTATAAAATTCTGATATTTTAAGATTTTAGATTGGATAACCATCAAGGATTCTGTAATTCTAACATCCTAACATTCTAGAATTCAGATACGCTTGGATCCTAGAATTCTGAAAACCTGAGATTATAGAATTGGGGACCTTTGAGGATTCTACAATTCGGACATCCTAATATTCTAGAATTCAGATATCCTAGGATCCTAGAATTCTGATATCCTAAGATTCTAGAATTGAGAACCTCGAAGATTTCTGAAATTCGGATATACCAACATTCTAGAATTCAGATATTCTAGGATTTTGGAATTCTGATATCCTAAGATTCTAGAATTGAGAGCCTCCCAGGATTCTAGAATTCTTACATCCTAATATTCTAGATTTCAGACATGTGAGATTCCTAGAATTCTGATATCCTTAGATCCTAGAATTGAGATCCTCCCAGGATTCTAGAATTCTGAAATCCTAACATTCTAGAATTTAGATATGCTAGGATTCTAGAACTCTGTTAACCTAAGATTCTAGAATTGGGGAACTTTCAGGATTCCAGAATTCTGACATCCTATCATTCTAGAATTCCGACATGCTGCGATTCTAGAATTCTGATAAAATTAGATTATAGAATTAGGGACCCTCGAGTATAATGGAATTCGGACATCCTAACATTCTAGAATTCAGAGATGCAAGTATTCTAGGATTCTGATATAGTAAGATGCTACAATTGAGAAACTCCAGGGATTCTAGAATTCTGACATCCTAGCATTCTAGAATGCAGACATTCTAGAATTCTAGAATTCTGATATCCTAAGATTCTAGAATTGACAACCTCCAAGGATTCTAGAATTCTGACATACTAACATTTTAGAGTTCAGATATGCTAGGATCCAGTAATTCATAGACATGCGAGATTCCTAGAATTCCTAAGTTTCAGACATGCAAGATTCCTAGAATTCTGTTATCCTTAGATCCTAGAATTGAGAACCTCCAAGGATTCTAGAATTCTGAAATTCTCACATTCTAGAATTCAGATATGCTAGGATTGTAGAATTCTGATAATCTAAGATTCTAGAATTGGGGACCTTTGAGGATTCTAGAATTCTGACATCTTATCATCCGAGAATGCAGATATGCTAGGAACCTAGAATTCTGAAAACCTAAGAATATAGAACTGGGGACCTTCGAAGATAATGGAATTCTGACCTCCTAACATTCTAGAATTCAGATATGCTAGTATTCTAGAATTCTGATATCCTAAGATGCTACAATTGAGAACCTCCAGGGATTCTAGAATTCTGATATCCTAGCATGTTAGAATGCAGATATTCTAGAATTCAAGAATTCCGATATCCTAAGATTCTAATATTCAGAACCTCCAAGGATTCTAGAATTCTGACATCCTAACATTCTAGAATTGAGATACGCTTGGATTCTAGAATTCTGATAACCCATGAGTCCAGAATTGGAGACCTTCAAGGATTCTAGAATCCTCACATCCTAACATTCTAGAATTCAGATATACTAGGATCCAAGAATTCTGAAATCCTAAGATTCTAGAATTGAGAACCTCGAAGGACACTGAATTTCGGACATACCAACATTCTAGAATTCAGATATTCTAGGATTCCTGAATTCTGATAACCTAAGATTCTAGAATTGAGAGCCTCCCAGGATTCTAGATTTCAGACATCCCAACATTCTAGATTTCAGACATGTGAGATTCCTAGAATTCTGATATCCTAAGATCCTAGAATTGAGAACCTACAAGGATTCTAGAAATATGACATCCTAACCTTCCAGAATTCAGTTATGGAAAGATAATAGAATTCTAATAACCTAAGATTCTAGAATTGGGGACGTTCGAGAATTCTAGATTTCTGACCTCCTAATATTCTAGAGTTCAAATATGATAGGATCTTAGAATTCTGATATCCTAAGATTCTAGAATTGAGAACCACGAAGGATTCTGAAAATCGGGCATACCAACATTCTAGAATTCAGATATTCTAGGATTCTGGAATTGTGATATTATAAGATTCTAGAATTGGGAGCCTCCCAGGATTCTAGAATTCTGACATCCTAACATTCTAGATTTCAGACATGCGAGATTCCTAGAATTCTGATATCCTAAGATCTTTTAATTGAGAATCTTTCTAGAATTCTGACATCCTAACATGCTACAATTCAGATATGCTAGGATCCTAGAATCTGATAACCTAAGATTCTAGAATTGGGGACCGTTGAGGATTCTAGAATTCTGATATCCTGTCATTCTAGAATGCAGATATACTATGATACTAGGATTCTGATAACCTAAGATTCTAGAATTGGGGAGCTTCTAGGATAATGGAATTCTGACCTCCTAACATTCTAGGATTCAGATATGCTAGTATTCTAGAATTCTGATATCCTAAGATGCTACAATTGAGAATCACCAGGGATTCTAAAATTCTGACATCCTAGCATTCCAGAATGCAGATATTCTAGAATTCCATAATTCTGATATCCTAGGATTCTAGAATTGAGAACCTCCAAGGATTCTAGAATTCTGACATCCTAACATACTAGTAAACACATATTCTACGATTATAGAATTCTGATATTTTAAGATTCTAGAATGAATAACCATCAAGGATTCTAAAATTTGGACATCCTACCATTCTAGAAATCAGATACGCTTGGATCCTAGAATTCTGATATACTAAGATCCTAGATTTGAGAACCTCCAACGATTCTAGAATTTTGATATCTTAACATTTTAGAATTCAGATATGCCAGGATTCTAGATTTCTGATAACCTAAGATTCTAGAATTGAGGACATTCAAGGATAATCGAATTCTGTCCTAACATTCTAGAATTCATATATGCTAGTATTCTAGAATTCTGATATCCTACGATGCTACAATTGAGATCCTCAAGGGATTCTAGAATTCTGATACCCTATCATACTTGAATGCAGATATTCTAGAATTCTAGAATTCTGATATCCTAAGACTCTAGAATTGAGAATCTCCAAGGATTCTAGCATTCTGACATCCTAACATACTAGTAAGCACATATCCTACGAGTATAAATTTCTGATATTTTTAATTTTAGAATGGATAACCATCTAGGATTCTATAATTCAAACATCCTACCATTCTAGAATTCTGATACGCTTGGATCCTAGGATTCTGATAACCTTAGATTCTAGAATTGGGGACCTTCGAGGATTCTAGAATTCCGACATCCTAACATTCAAGAATTCAGATATTCTAGGATCCTAGAATTCTGATATACTAACATTCTAGAATTGAGAACCTCGAAGGATTCTGAAATTCAGACATATCAACATTCTTGAATTCAGATATTCTAGGATTCTGGAATTCTGATATCCTAAGATTCTAGACTTGAGAGCCTCCCAGGATTCTAGAATTCTGACATCCTAACATTCCAGATTTCAGACATGCGAGATTCAGAGAATTCTGATATCCTAAGATCCTAGAATTGAGGACCTCCAAGGATTCTAGAATTCTGACTTCCCAACAATCTAGAATTCAGGTATGCTAGGATCCTGGAATTCTGATAACCTAAGATTCTAGAATTCCGGACCTTTGAGTATTCTAGAATTCTGACATCCTCTCATTCTAGAATTCAGGTATGCTAGGATTCTAGAAATCTTATAACCTAAGATTCTAGGATTGGGGAAGTTCGAGGAAAATGGAATTCTGACCTCTTAAAATTCTAGATTTCAGATATTCTAGTATTGTAGAATTCTGATATCCTAAGATGCTACAATTGAGAACCTCCGAGGAATCTAGAATTCTGACACCCTAGCATTCTAGAATGCAGATATTCTAGAATTCTAGAATTCTGATATCCTAAGATTCTAGAACTGAGAACCTCCATGGATTCTAGAATTCTGACATCATAACATACTCGTAAGGAGATATTCTAGGATTCTGGTACTCCGATATCCTAAGATTCTAGAATGGATAGCCTCCCAGGATTCTAGAATTCTGACAACCTAACATTCTAGATTTCAGGCATGTGAGATTCCTAGTATTCTGGTATCCTAAGACCCTAGAATTGAGAACTTACAAGGATTCTAGAACTCGGACATCCTAACATTCTAGTATTCAGATATGCTAGGATTCTAGTATTCTGATAACCTAAGATTCTGGAATTGGGGACCTTTAAGGATTCTAGAATTCCGACATGTTATCATTCTAGAATTCAGATACGGTAGGATTCTAGAATTCTGATAACCTAAGATTCTACAATTGGGGACCTTCGTGGATAATGGAATTCTGACCTCCTTACATTCTAGATTTCAGATATGCTAGTATTCTAGGATTCTGATATCCAAAGATGGTACAATTGAGAACCTCCAAGGATTCTAGAATTCTGATATCCTAACATTCTAGAATGCAGATATTCTAGAATTCTAGAATTCTGATATCCTAAGATTCTAGAATTGAGAACCTCCAAGGATTCTAGAATTCTGACATCCTCACATACTATTAAGCAGATATTCTACGATTATAGAATTCTGATATACTAA
>PVKP010048560.1:0-14408 GCA_004027715.1 Plecturocebus donacophilus
AACAGGATGAAAACAGGTGTTGCTAGTGTGGAAGGAGCCTAGTGTCATCTGTTTCTAGTTCTGTAATTGGAGGGACCCCACTGCCTGGCTGGCTCCTTGGAGGCTCTGTTAGGCTCAGCAACTCCAGGCCTCCCACCAGGCAGAGGGAAAGAGAACAGGAAGGTCTTACATGCCTAGTCAGCCTGTATAATTTATATAGCCTATTCTGTGACCCTCTCTTTTTACTAGAGGAGAATCCCTTAAAAGCAGCCAGAGTTGTTTTAGGACAAATGAAAGGAAATGCCCTTTTTTTCATGGCTGCTTATAACCATATGTAACCTATTACAAGAAGTTACATAAGTCAGCATTTAAACTGGTCCAAATTGGGCTCTGATTAAAGTATGAAAATTAATTTTCCCGTTAGATCCAGGTGAGAGTGTCATTTTCCTTCTTTTTAAAGTTGCACAAAAATATCAACAAGCTTCACACCAACTCATGCCAAGCAATGTGTTTTCCTCCCAAATTTCATTTTTGTTATAATTTTCAGTCTGACTTGGCTCTTAATTCTTCGGTTTCTCTTCCCTTCCATCACTCACTCACCTTCCCCATATAGTTTTAAAATGTTTTGGTTAGTGGCTAGTGGAGGTATAGGATTTAAATTAGATGTGTTTCTGTGACTTCACAGCCATACCCTTGGCCCTTTACTTCCTGTTGTGAAACTGTTTCTGTCTCTCTTTTTGTCTCCATCTCTCTCTCTCTCTGGGGACAGAAAAGTTACTCATTTCTGATATGAGGTGAAATTTTCTAATTTGTTATAAATTCTTTCCTTCATTTGTGTGGTTTTTTTTTTTTAATATACAAAATGATAAAAATATAACTCTCTACACTGCAAACCCAGTTCTCTTTTTACTCTTAGACATTTCAATCTTTAATCTTCTTTGATTCGGCTCTTTTACTCTTCTCAGTATGTAACATGGTGCCTGTCTGTACTTACGTACTCCCTGGCACTGTCCGTTGGCTCCAGATTCTGCCCTTGATGGCTCTCTAATCTCTGCTAGTTCTAAACTTGTGGACCATATTTCCCCTGGCTTCATTTATATTTCTACCTGGATGTCTGAAGAGCATCTCAACTACAGCAATTTTAGAATTAAATTTCACCTATTATCACTGTCTGAAACACTTGTTTTTCCTACTGGAGTCAGTGCCAACTTTTAACATCTTAATTTGTTTCTCTTTTTCACTGTTCACATCCCATCAGAGAGAAAAAAAAATCTTGTCCATTCTACCTAAAAAATGAGCTCTTGTGATGGTATAAATACAATATTGTGAGAGCACTAAGGAAAAAAACCACTTAACTCTGCCTGGAAAAGTCAGGAAAAGCTTCCTAGAAGTGGTATTTAAAAGTGATTTTAGTAAACTACTTCCTATTCATCCTGTTGTAGTATCTTTACAAGTTTGTTTTTCTAGTGGTCTGTAAGATTTTAAAGAGCATGAATTTGTTCTTTATATATTAAATCTCTCACAGTAAGTGAGAAGTGAGTGCTTAATGTTTATGGAATTAATAACTGTGAATGAATGTCTGTAGCCCACCTCATCCAGTCAGCTATTTTGCCGTGTTCGGTCACACTCTTTTCCCAACACACTTCTCTTCAATAATTAAGCATGCTTAACTCTGTACTATTATACATGCAATTCCCTTCGCAAAATACTCTCCCTGGTATGTCTGCTCCCTCCTCTTTGCTAGTCCTCCTTTCATTTTAAAGATTTTGTTCAGATGACACCTTTCTGAACAGAAATATCTGTCATTTGCAGACTTCAATGAACATATAAATATCTAATAAATACTTACTAAATGAATAAATCAAGGAGGTTGTATTTTCCTTTAGCCTTCTTGCTATCTTCTGGACAAATTGCTAATAGTCTGTTTATTCCACTCTTTTTAATAACCATATTGGAACTCTTAACACATAATGTGACCTCAGTGGTTACATTTGAAACTCTAAAAGTAATCAAAATAATAAGCAGCCATTATATAATGTGGGTAATGTTCCACCAGGCATTAAATGGCTATCTTGGCAGGCAGTACAACGTTTCTAAAAGTCACCTACAGTGTTTATTCCTGGACCTCCGTGATGTGGTTAAACACCATGTAATTTTAGTAATGTGAATAACATGCTTTCCACTCAATCACCAGGTGCCAATGAACTGGCTGTGCAGAAAGCAAAGGCAGAAATCACCCGGCTCATAAAAGAAGAACTGATCCGGCTGGTGAGTGAAAACCTTAAAGTTGTATTTGTTTTGTTTTAATAAGTGTTTTATTGAAATAGAATATTAATACAGACAAGTACTCAAATCTTAAACATATATAGTTTGATGAATTTTCACAAAGTAATAAACATAGCAGTGTAATCACTACCCAGATCAAGAAGTAAGGAACATTACTAATATTCCAGAAGTCTTGTTCTTTCTTGTCACTATTCATCTCTCTTTTTTTTTTTTTTTTTTTTTTTTTGAGACAGAGACTTACACTGTCACCTGGGCTGGAGTGCAATGGCATGATTTGAGCTCACTGCTATCTCTTCCTCCTGGGTTCAAGTGATTATTCTGCCTCAGCCTCCTGAGTAGCTGGGTTTACAGGCGCCCACCATCACACTTGGCTAATTTTTTGTATTTTTGGTAGAGATGGGGGTTTCACTGTGTTGGACAGGCTGGTCTCAAACTCCTGACCTCGTGGTCTGCTGGCCTCAGACTCCCAAAGTGCTGGGATTACAGGCATGAGCCACTGCACCTGGCCCCATATCGTGAATTTTAAAATCATAGATGAGTTTTTCCTATTTTTGAACTCCACATAACTGGAATTATGTGTTTGCACCTTTTGTATCTAGTTTCTTTCACTCAACATTTTGAGGAGATCAGTCCATGTTATTATGTAGCAGTAATTCATTCATTTTCATGGCCATATAATTATATGAATATACAACAATTATATATTGGATTTGGGGGCTACTCTTTGTTTTTTATGAATAACACTTCTATGAACATTATTCCCTGTGTGTTTGGTATATATTAGCATGATTTTTTTCTTGAGTATGTACCTTGGAGTAGAATTGTTAATTATAGGTTAGGTATTGCTAAATAGTTTTTCAAAGAGGTTATGTCAGTTCACACTCAATCCAACAGTATATGAAAATTCCAGTTGTTCTAAATCTTTGCCAGCGCATGGTGTTGCCAGTGTCTTTAAACTTAAGCAATGCTTAATCTGATTTTGGAAAAAGCAGCCTTTTACAGACTGCCTTTCCAGAGGAGGCAGACATGTAAGGGACTCTTCCTACAGTGTGTACTTTGGGATGAGAGCCCTTTGAAAGGAAACCTGGCTTTTTCTTTAAGTATAATTCTGAGAGCTTTTCTAAAATTCCCCTCACAGAGCATTGTTTTTTTTGGGGGCATAGGTTTAGAAGTTTAATGAAAAGAGGGTTCACAAAACTAGAGGGAAGAAGTAAAACAGCTGTTAAATCATGTGCTTAAGACTTTTTCACCAAGGAATGATAGAAAAGCATCTTGTGCCTATAGGTGCTACCACCATTAAGTTGATGCAAAACGTTGTTAAGGAATGGCTGAGTGAACAGATAAATCATTAGTTATTGAATAGTTTTTCCTTTATCAATGCAATAATATTAACATTTAAAATTTTAAATAACCAATAGTTTTATAAGTTGGCAAAGGAAATGATTTTAAATGTTTCCTTTTTTTTTTTTTTGCTTTCTCTGATGATGTGTCTTTTATTTCCTATTAACAGCAAAACTCCTACCAACCAACAAATAAAGGAAGATACAAAGTCCTATAAACATCCGGAAAAAAGATTTTTACCTGTGCTGCTCTGTGATATATGTGACAGTTGGTGGCTGCAATTTACAATATATTGTAAATTAAGATTTTAAAAATTCTATCTTGCTGATTTTTTTTAAATGTAGGAAACTAGTATTTGGTAAAGAAATCTGTCCGTAAGTACCCCCACAATCAATCAAACTATATTTAAAGCCGGCCTGTTTTCAGAGTATGATGTCCTTTAATGTAAACTTAAATATCAATATTATAAATGTCTGGGTAATGTTCTAGAGGTTTAAAAAATGGAAATATTTGAATTTTCTATTGAAGACAATAAAGTACACAAGTCGTTAAGGGGTTATTCACTTTATCCTGTACTTTCAATGAAATTATGATCATTTCCTAAGAAAAGGTAAAATTCACTCATATTTTGTGTCCCCGCCTTGAGCTTAAATGTTATATGACTTTTTGGGACAATATGAACTCGATTTAAGAATGTTATAATAGAAGTTTTACAAAATAGGTTGAGAGATTTTGTTTCAATTTTTGTCATCATAAATGGGTAAAAAGTATTGGACTAATTTTGGTTTTTATACAAGTAAAGATTTAACAGTATAAGGATTTTTTTTGCATTTCTTTACAGTAAAACTCTACTAAGAGTTTTAGTATTTACTACTTTTAGTTTCCCCTCACAACTTTGGCTCCATACCTTGCTCCTCTTTTATAATCTTCCTTGAAAGAAAGAATATAGCCTATAAATATTACATATGATACCTTTTCTTTCCAGAAAATGTTTGTATACATGTTATATGTACCAATATCCTACAGCTTTTAATCTGATTTTTCTTCAGGATTATTGAGTACGTTGTGAATTTTCTTTCTTAAAAATTGTAAAACATAATGGTACCCAAGTTTTAAACTTAGATGTCTTCATCGTAGTGAAATTTAGTTCATAAGGAATCATAAATTATCTTTTTGAGGCTGGGCGCAGTGGCTCATACCTGTAATTCCAGCACTTTGGGAGGCTGAAGTGGGCGGATCACTTGAGATCAGGAGTTCAAGACCAGCCTGACCAACATGGCAAAACCCTGTCTCTACTAAAAATACAAAAATTAGCTGGGCATGGTGGTAGGCGCCTGTAATCCCAGCTACTCTAGAGGCTGAGGCAGGAGAATCTCAGCCGAGATCACAGCACTGCACTCCAGTGTGGGCAACAGAGTGAGACTTCCTCAAAAAAATAAATAAATAAATTGAATTTTTGAGCCCTCAAAATATAGTTCCTGAATATTCTAATTTAAATTGTTATAATTGGATTACCTAATGTTCTTTTCAAGACTCCTGATGTATTAACTTCTTGTTAATACATCACTTTTAAAAAAAGGAATTTTGTCACTTTTCAAAAAAGGAATTTTTTTTCAGGTATTAAATAGATACAGTTGGCCTTCCATATCCAAGGGTTTCACACCCACAAATTAAACCAACCACAGATCAAAAATAGTCAGAAAAAAAAAAATACAAGAAAAATATCATGTAAGTTTAAAAACATACAGTATAACAGCCGTAAAACAGTTTTACTGTAACATTTACATTGTGTTAGGTATTTTAAGTAATTTAAAGATGATTTAAAGTATACAGGAGGATGTGCATAGGTTATATGCAAATAGCAAGCCATTTCATATAAGAGGCTTGAACATCCATGGATTTTGGTACAGAGGAAGGGTTTAAGGGGTGTTCTGGAATCAGTCCCCCTCGGATACCAAAGGACAACTGTAATTTCTTAAATGAAGAGACTTTCATTCTTTAAATATTCTTGACTTACAGTTTTTTAAAAAGAAAAATAAAATCAAAGCATACTATAGTTGTTAAATCATTTTATGCCGGGCATGGTGGCTCACGCCTGTAATCCCAGCACTTTGGGAAGCTGAGGCGGGCGGATCATGAGGTCAAGAGATCAAGACCATCCAGGCCAACATGGTGAAACCCCGTCTCTACTAAAAGATACAAAAAATTAGCTGGGCACGGTGGCATGAGCCTGTAGTTCCAGCTACTCAGGAGACTGAGGCAAGAGAATTGCTTAAACCCGGGAGGTGGAGGTTGCAGTGAGCCATAATTGTGCCACTGCACTCCAGCCTGGCGCCTGGTGACAGAGTAAGACTCTGTCTCAAAAAAAAACACCATTTTAGTAGTATATTCAGTGGCTGAAGTGATAGGGAGTATTAATCATTATTTCTTCAATATAAAATTATTCTTCCTGAAAAAGTAAGATATACCTGGGAAATATTCTTGGATCCTTCACACATCCAGTTAATTTCTTGAAGGAAGAACACAGACAAAAGACATGTAAAAACAAACAAACCATTTACTGTAAAATTCCAGGAATTGTGGGCTCATTCTCTTTTGCTAGTTTATTTATTTGCTTATCTTTATCACTTCGTGGTAGTTTGTTTTCTTTGGTAGAATATATGGCAGTCCCACACTGATGATAATTGGTGCTCCCTTCAACCAACTGGATCACTTTGGAGATTCAGTTTTACATCATTTTAGCATTTCTTTGTGTTTGTAGATCAGTTGTGATGAGCCACTGATAAATTTTTGTTCTAAAATGAAACATTACTTTGTTAGTACATTTTTTAGTGTCACGCTGACTTTTAAAATTTGAATGATGTACAGACTTTGTTTTTTTAATGCAATATGAATATTTGCTCATGTTTTCTAAATTCCTTATAAAATAAAATTAATTCGATCTGTACTTACTTAAAATTATTTTTCCTCAAATGCTTTTTCTGTTTCTCTAATTTCGTTTATATTGGTAGATATGTCAGAGAAGTATTATAATCTGTATTTTTATTTTAAAAATGCTAGCAACTTATTACCCAAAATATTTATAATTCTGTTCTGAAAATGTCTTACTAAAGAAGGCACTTAAGTCTTCTATGTTCATTGTATTTAGCATAAGACATATACAGTTGGAATAATAGGTTCATTTACCAGTTGGGGTTTTGCCACAGTAACACTCAGTCTTACAAAATAGATATGTAGAGTGAAAGAATAATAGTTAAGTTCTCCCTCACTCCTTTTGGACATTTTACTATTTGACATATTTCATGTCTCATTGGCTTTGTTGGTATACACAACAATGCATATGAGACTGCTAATCTTTCTTTTGAGTCAGGCAGTTCCTATGTATAAAGAGTTGGGTTTGTTTGTTTTAAAGGAGAACTGGCTAGTGAATACTTAGGATTTATAAATTCCATTTAGCTAACTGTGGAATCAGCTTCAAAGTAACACAGCAGAATCCTGAGAATCACAAACTAGAAAGGAAAATGGCCAAAGTTGTAACTCAGCTGTTTCTGACCTCTTTTTACTATTGGTGCCATGCTTTGATTTATAAAGCCATCAGCTGAAGTCTTTTAGTGACAGATTTGCATATTTAAAATAGGAGGTTGGGGGGAAATTGTTGTCTAAATGAAGTCTAGGATAAATAGCTATACTTTGCCATTTTGCTGCTTTATAGATCATACTAAGTTCTTTTTTTTTTTTTCTTTTTTTTTTGCAAGGTGGGGGATAGAATCTCACTGTCACCCAGGCTGGAGTGCAGTGGTGCAATCTCAGTTCACTGCAACCTCCACCTCCCAGGTTCAAGTTATTGTCCTGCCTCCGCCTCCCGAATAGCTGGAATTACAGGCACCCACCACCATGCCTGGTGAATTTGTATTTTTGAATTTGTATTTTTATAGTAGAGACGAGGTTTCACCATGTTGACCAGGCTGGTCCCGAACTCTGGACCTCAGGTGATCCACCCGCCTCAGCCTCCCAAAGTGCTGGGATTACAGGCATGAGCCACCATGCCTAGCCAGAATATGCTAAGTTCTTAAAGCAGGCAAGAGTTCTAAGTGGCTAGCCCAATGTGGACCATTCAAATACCCCTCCATTTCGATTTGAGTCTAGAGCTGTCATATCTTCACGTTGTGATACATAGTTTTACGTATGAATGGGAATCTACTGGCATTTTCTGATGCCTTCTGCTTCTGGCATAAAACACTGAAGCGTTTTAAAAAGGTGCGTGTATGTATATTTATGTGTGTTAAGTATCAGGAATGAGAGAATAAATGTAAGTAGAGGGGTGAGGGAAAGTCTTAACTATCTAGTTGGGGTACAACTATCAGAAAACAAACTTACTGGAGTAAGACACTTAACTTGGAGTGTACCAACATCTTACATACTGGTGGTGAATAAGAAATCTGCTGTACTCTTAGGTCAGCTCTCTGGAGCTAAAGACAGCTACATTTCCTTTATCAGGTAAGAATTCCCTCATATGTTGACTGTTACAGATATTTGAAGGCCTTCTAAAAATATATATAAGTTGATAATTTTTCTCAGGCAGGGATCCAAGTAGGAATGCGAAGAGAAAGTGTAAAGGTATTCTTCACAAAGTCCCCACAGTATTGACGATTTCCCCTTTAAAAGTGCCTTGTGTGTGTGAGTGCATACTGTCAAGTTACATGACTGGTGAGGAATTTACTTTTGATTATTTTTCTTGAACTTGTTCTCTTCCAAATATGGCAACAGCTTACAGGAGTTCATCATTTTTTTCAAACTCAAGCCTTAAAGAAGAAATTCTAACTTTGCATTAACCATGTTCTTTTGGGAAGAAAAAAAATAAGTATGAAATAAAAAGGGAAGTTTAACCTTTTTGGGTAATTGGAACTCAACATCACTCTCACATGTTAGGAATACTTTAAAAACTAGAATTTCAGAATTTAAAAAAAACAAATCATTTTTAATATATAGAAATACCTAGTTGTCCATGTTTTGAATATTAGTCTCTCTTCACAACTTTACATACTATGGAATAAGGGTTCGGTGTCAAAAACATGTTCTTTCTACAGAAAAAGCTTTTCATTTGAACTTGGTAGTGATGAGATTTTTGACAGCCTGGCAATTCCAGACACTTCTGTAGCACCTTTGGATGTTAAAGTATCCTTGGCCTTTATCCCTGAATTCCTAGGAGGTTCTCAGGTGCCTTCCAGCCAGTCCCAGATTCCTTGAAAGCAGCATCTTTTCTCTGTGCCTTTGTCTAAGGGAGTCTTCTAGGAGCTGAGATTCCCAGAACTATACTGTTGACTTTGGGAAAGAGTCTTTCTCATTCCTAAACCAGCCCTGGGCCCACATCTCTGTTACAGGATTTGCAAAGCTTGGCACGGTTGGATGCTTGGGAGCTTTAAAGAGAGCATAAGTTCCTTTGTAACTTTTTACTGGTCTAGTTTGCTCCTAAAAATGTGTCTGGGGCCAGGCACGGTGGCTCACATCTGCAATCCAGTACTTTGGGAGGCCAAGGCAGTTGGATCATATGAGTTCAGGAGTTTGAGACCAGTCTGGCCAACATGGTGAAAATGTGTCTCTATTAAAACTATAAAAAATTAGCCGGGCATGGTGATGCACGCTTGTAATCCCACCTACTCGGGATGCTGAGGCATTAGCATTGCTTGAACCCAGGAGGTGGAGGTTGCAGTGAGCCAAGATCATGCCGCTGCCCTCCAGCCTGGGCAACAGAGTAATACTGTCTCAAAAACAAAAAAAGTGTGTCTGGGGCTAGTAATCATTAAGTTTGAGAAATATTGGTAATCTTCACTTTTGCTCTTGGATTTTGACTGCCCATTAACCAAAGCTGTGGTCTCCAAAGTGGGGTAAGTGACAGAAATTCATTTTACTTGAAAAGCAGGAAGAGGCCAGGCACGGTGGCTCACACCTATAATCCCAGTGCTTTGGGAGGCCAAGGAGGGCGGATCACCTGAGGTCAGGAGTTCCAGACCAGCCTAGCCAACATGGAGAAACCTTGTCTCTACTAAAATACAAAATTAGCCAGTCATGGGGGCGCACACCTGTAATCCCAGCTACTTGGGAAGCTGAGGCGGGAGAATCACTTGAACCCTGGGAAGGGGAGGTTGCAGTGAGCCGAGATCATGCCATTGCAATCCAGCCTGGGCAACAAGTGAAACTGTCTAAAAAAAAGAAAAAGGCAGGAAGAGGCCGGGCTCAGTGGTTCACACCTGTAATCCCAGCACTTTGGGAGGCCAAGATGGGTGAGTCACTTGAGGTCAGGAGGTTGAGACTGGCCTGGCCAACATGGTGAAACCCAGTCTCTACTAAAAAAATTTAAAAATTAGCAGGTCATGGTGTGCACGCCTGTAGTCCCAGCTACTTGGGAGGCCAAGACCAGAGAATCACTTGAACTCAGGAGGTGGAGGTCACAGTGAGCCCAGATCATGCCACTGCACTCCAGCATGGGCGACAGAGTAACTTCATCTCAAAAAAAAAAAAGGAAAAGCAGGAAGAAAATTTTGAAGCTTTTTTTAATTTTACTTTTAGAGACTGTCTCACTCTGTTGCCCAGGCTGGAGTGTAATGGCATGATCATAGCTCACAATAGTCTCAAACTCCTGGGCTCAAGTGATCCTCCCTCTTTAGCCTCCTGAATAGTAAGTAGGTCCTATGCAGGTGTATGCCATCATGCCTGGCTAATTTTTTATTTTTTGTAGTGATGGGGTCGCGCTCTTTTGCCCAGACTAATCTCAGACTCCTGGCCTCAGGCAATCTTCCTGCCTCTACTGGGATTACAGGCATGAGCCACCATACCTGGATCTATTTTTCTTTATTTTTTTAAAGTTTCAGAATATTTATTTAAAACTAACAACCCATATGTGTTAAGTAAATATTTTTAAATGAAAGATTTTTCAAAACAAAAATAACTTAGAAGACCGTTCATTTATTTTTTTTTACATCCTGATGTCTGGCTGGTCATTGAGAAGCTTATTTTTCTGTATATTTTTTTGAGACGGAGTTTCGCTCTTGCTGCCCAGGCTGGAATGTAATGGTGTGATCTTGGCTCACTACAACCTCCGCCTCCCGGGTTCAAGTGATTCTCCTGCCTCGGCCTCCCAAATAACTGGGATTACAGGCACCTGCCACCACACCTGGCTGATGGTTGTGTTTTTAGTAGAGACAGGGTTTCACCATGTTGGCCAAGCTGGTCTCAAACTCCTGATCTCAGGTGATCCACCCGCCTTGGCCTCCCAAAGTGCTGGGATTACAGGTGTGAGCCACTGCACTGCCCTTGTTTTTCTTTTTAAATCTCATACTTTATTTAAAATTTTACTTTGTGTAAGTTTTTTATAACATGTTGCTACATAATATGTTGTTACAGTATTGATATAACTTCATATACATAATCATAAGTATGTATATATATTGGGAGAGTACTTGAACAACCTTGGGCTTGCTTAAATGCTTTATCTATTTTTTCATATAAAATTGGGATATAATACCTTTATCTTAAGATTGTTATGAGGATGAGGTGAAATAACATATTTAAAGCATAAATATATTTAAAGCATATAAAAATAGTGCCTGGCATATGGTAAGCATTCAGTAAATGTTGGCTGGCACTGTTACTACAATGCGTGAATAGGTAGATTTTCTTATGGTCTCTGCTATACACTGAATGTTTATATCCTCCCCACCCAAATTCATTATGTTGAAACCTAATCCCCAATTTGATAGTATTTGGAGGCCTTTGGGAGGTGATTATGTCATGAGGGCTCGGAGGATCAGTGCCCTTATAAAAGAGACCACAGTGAACTCCCTTGCCCGTTGTGCGTGTGAGAACATAGCAAAAAGACAGCTATCTGGGAACCAGAAAGCTGGCTCTACCAGATACCAAATTGACCAGTACTTTGACCTTGAACTTTCCGTCTAGAACTGTGAGAAATAAAATTTTGTCTTTTGTAAGACTTCCGGTCTGTTATTTTGTTATAGCAGCCCAAATGGACTAAGTATTGATATGACGTTGTATATTTAGCAGAGTCAGCTGCTACTGATAAGTTAAAATCTAGAAAGCAAGATTCTTTTTTTTCTATGTATAAGAAAGTATTTAAGAACACTTGGGCTGGGTGTAGTTGCTCACACCTGTAATCCTAGCACTTTGTGAAGCCGAGGCGGGAGAATTGCTTGAGCCCAGGAGTTCAAGACCAGTCTGATCAATACAGGGAGACCCTGTCTCTATTTTTTTTTTTTTTTAAAAAGAACACTTTTACCCTCAATTGAAAGATCTTTAGGGGCAGCCAAATTCCAGATGTGGACAAATATTCCTGTTACTTATATTTATATAATCACTATTTATCATTCAAAAGCCTAATTCACTGGTGATTTGTCTGTGTGATGTGGCCTACCTGGGGCCAGGCTGAAGCTTTTGGAGAAGCAATGAAAAATGTTGAGTTCAAATTGTATTTCAAGGTTGTATGCTTTTATAGAGATAAATCTAATAGTGTGACATTTAAAAGTGTATTCCAGCCTGGGTGCAGTGGCTCACGCCTGTAATTCTAGTACTTTGGAAGGCTGAGGCAGCCAGATATCCGGAGGTCAGGAGTTTGAGACCAGCCTGGCCAACATGGTGAAACCTTGTCTCTACTAAAACATAGAAAAATTAGTGAGGTGTGGGGACAAGTCTGGTCTCGAACTCCTGACCCTAAATGATCTGCCTGCCTCAGCCTGCCAAAGCACTAGAATTACAGGCATGAGCCACCACATCTGGCCTAGAGTAACTTAAGAACAGGTAAGTGGCCGGGCGTGGTGGGTTACACATGTAATCCCGACATTTTGGGAGGCCAAAGTGGGCAGACGATGAGGTCGGGAGATGGAGACCGTCCTGGCCGACATGGTGAAACCTCGTCTCTACTAAAATACAAAACATTAGCCAGGCGTGGTGGTGTGCGCCTGTAGTCTCCAGCTACTCAGGAGGCTGAGGCAGGGGAATCGCTTGAACCTAGGAGGCGGAGGTTGTAGTGAGTCGAGATTGCGCCACTGCACTCCAGCCTGGCGACAGAGCAAGACTCCATCTCAAAAAAAAAAAAAAAAAAATAGAACCAGGTAAGTGATGTGGCCTTGGCAGCATCCTATTTATTTATTCATTCATATATTTTTTGAGTCCAGGTCTTGCTCTGTTGTCCAGGCTGGAGTGCAGTGTCACGATCATGGCTCATTGTAGCTCCAGCCTCTTGAGCTCAAGTGGTCTTCCCACCTTATCTTTCCAAAATGCTGGAATTTCATGCATGAACTGTGCCTGGTTTATTATTTTTGGGGGGACAGAGTCTCTCTCTGTCATTCAGGCTAGAGTACAGTGATGTGATTACAACTCACTGCAGCCTCAACCTCCTGGGCTCAAACGATCCTCCCATGTCTGCATCCTAAGTAGCTGGGACCACAGGCATGTGCCACCATGCTTGGCCTTTTTTTGTTTTTGTTTTTGGTAGAGGCAGGGTCTCCCTATGTTGTCTAGGCTGACCTCCAACTCCTGGGCTCAAGCAGGCCTCTTGCTTCAGCCTCCCAAAGTGCTGGGATTACAGGTGTAAGCCATTGTGCCTGAGAAGCTTATCTGAGCCTTGGTATCCAGAGTTCTTATTGGTGCTCATCATGTAGACATGATTAATTAGCCATATGGCTGATTTCAGTTTCTAGTCCCTCAGGAGGTGGAGCTGATACCATGTGACCCAGCTCTTTCACACTAAATCACATTGTTAGACTATCTGGCATGACCCAGGGCCCCAGGCAAACAAAAACACTATGAAGCATGACATTCCAAGGGTTTAGGGATTACCTGCAAGAAGCCAGCAGTAAAGGCCAGACTGTTATTTGGGCAAGGTTAAATTCTTTACACCTGTCTCTCTACATTGCAGAGGGCCCGTTTCCTCAATTTTTTTTTGGATCATGTTATTTCTTCAGTTCTCTCTTAGACTTTCATCAGAGGTAAAAATAACATTTGTAGTTTCTAGTTACTACAGGTAGATCATGCTGTAGTAACAAAAATCTCTGATTTTTTTTTTCAGGTTTATTTCTTTGGGCCAGGTGTGGTGGCTCATGCCTGTAATCCCAGCACTTTGGGAGGCTGAGGCGGGCAGATCACCTGAGGTCAGGAGTTCAAGACTAGCCTGGTCAGCATGGCGAAACCCTGTTTCTAACTAAAAATACAAAAAGCCAGGCATGGTGGCGCGTGCCTGTGGTCCCAGCTACTTGAGTGGCTGAGACACGAGAATCGCTTGAGCCCAGGAGGTGTAAGTTGCAGTTAGCCAACATCACGCCACTGCACTCCAGCCTGGGTGACAGAGTGAAACTCTGTCTCAAAAAAAAAAAAAAAAGTTTATTTCTCATCTATGCTAAATTATCCTCATGTGTTTTAAGAGGGGAAGCTCTACTGCCCTTTTTTTTTTCTTTTCTGACCTCTGAACTTTTTATTGGCCTCTGTTCCCCAAAGAGTACCCTGCTTCTGCTGGCTTAATGTCTCAGAACTTTGGTGGTGTTGGTTTCAGAAACCACTTTGCCATCTACTATCCAGTGAGTGGTGGTCTTCTGGATGGTTTGCATGGAGATACTGCTGTCTGGGGCATCACCAAGATTGAAGTCTTTGCCATCTTCCAGCAGGCGGTGGTAGGTGGCAATCTCCGCCTCCAGCTTGACTTTGATGTTCAGTAGGCTCCCGTACTCATGGGCCTGTCGCTGTCCCTCTGCCCAGGGCTGTCCTAGCTCTGACTCCAGGTACAGCAGGATCCCGTT
>PVKP010048561.1:0-14383 GCA_004027715.1 Plecturocebus donacophilus
CATGTAGCCCTCCAGACCTCGCCTTTTCTATCTCCTTTTTTTCCGGCGCGCGCTCTCTTCCAGGTTTGGGACCCTCCCGCTGGACGAGATTCCCGGGCTCGCGTTCAGTTCACAACAGACACCTGTGGTCCCAGCTACTTGGGAGGCTGAGGCGGGAGGATTGCTCAGACCTGGGAGGTCGAGGCCGCAGTGAGCTGTGATCACACCACGGCACTCCAACCTGAGTGAGGGCAAGACCCTGTCTCAAAAAAAGGGAAAGCCCTCCTGTAAAATATTCTCCCCAGTCAAACATGAATCGAATCTAGCCACACAGGAAACACAGAGGCTGCAGAAGCGAGTCCAAGGATAGCAAATCCCCACATGGAAACGTCTGCGTAGGACTGACTGCTCTCCTTAGAGGCCAGTATCACAAAAGAGCAGGCTGGGGTGACCGCCTTAGGCAGAGGGAGACTTTAAGAAACCCCAAAACGACCAAATACAAATGGCCCTAAGACACTTTCACACAATCAGAACAAGAGACGTAGACAGGGGCATTAGTCCGTGTTCACGCTGCTCAGAAAGACACACCCGAGACGGGGCAACTTACTCAGCAAAGAGGTTTCATGGACTCAGTTCCACGTGGCTGGGAAGGCCTCACAATCATGGCGGAAGGCAAGAAGGAGCAAGTCACGTCTTACATGGATGATGGCAGGCAAAGAGAGAGAACTTGTTCAGGGGAACTCCTCTTTATAAAACCATCAGATCTCATGAGACTCACTCACTTTCACGAGAACAGCATGGGAAAGACTGGCCCCCGCGATTCTTTTACCTCCCACCGGGTCCCTCCCACAATCTGTGGGAGTACAGGATGAGACTTGGGTGGGGACACAGCCAAACCATATCAACAGGGCTTCAGATCACATGACGAAATTATTCTAAATTTTGGCAGGGGTGGTAATAGCATTGTGGTTTTATAAGAAAATGTCCCCTTGAAGAGACTCACAGCAACATCAGGGATGATGATGACTTCTGGGATTTGCTTTTAAATACGCCATCAAAAGGGAGGACAGGAGGCCAGAGCAAGGGCGGCGAGGCATTCACGGCTCCTGAAGCGGCATGAGGGTCGTGGGCTTCACCATGGGTGCAGACGTCTTCATGATGAAATGCTCGCATTCTCAATACGGTGCGCCCAGAAGAGGAGCTGCACCCTGTCCCTACAGGGCTCCTCCGCTGCCCGAGGATGATGTTTTTAAAGTTCCCAAATTTCTGTCACTTACTGGTTCTGTGTTCTTTTAAGTTAGTCCAGAATCTCAGAGTCCCAGAACTCGAAAGAAGCTGGTACCAATTAGAAGGAGAACAGATGGGGCTGGGGAGGTAGAAGGGCCTGGGCCAGTTTGCAGCTCTGTGCTAGCGGAATTTTCTTATTGTGCGTCTTGACCCAGTTTTGAGGCCCTGGCGAGAGGCTGGTCAGTTCCCTCCTTGAGCAGTGGAATAAGCCATGCCCTTTACAGCCCCTCACCCTCCAGGCCACTGCACACCCACCTGAATTGCCTCATGGCCAAGTCCCAGACAACCATGGACAGCCATGTGCCCCGGAGCCCACCAAAATCGCCCAGATTAGCCAATCACAGGGAGCCCGACCAACCAGCCACCCCACCTGCTGGCCACACACCAGCTGCCCGGCAGCCCCAGCTGGCTGCTACCCCATCCCCGGGTGCCCGTGTGGCCCTGCCCCGCAGCCTTCCTCGTTTGGAGCTGTAAGTGACGCAGCACTCCGGCCTTTCATCTCTGGAGTGTCAGCGTCCCGTGCCCCACAACCAAAGAAACTTTAAAGTCTACAAAACAGACATAGGGCCGGGCGTGCTGGCTCACACCTGCACTCCCAGCACTTTGGGAGGCTGAGGTGGGAGGATCACTGGAGCCCAGAAGTTGGAGAGCAGTCTGGGCAATACAGCAAGACCCCAACTCTAACAAAAAAAAGTAGCCAGTTGTGGTGGTGCCCCCCTGCAGTCCCAGCTACTCAGGAGTCTAAGGTGAGAGGATCACTTGAGCCCCAGAGTCTGAGGCGACAGTGAGCTACGATCATGGCATTGCACTCCAGCCTGGGTGACAGAAAGAGACTCTGTCTCTAAAAAAATAAAGACAATGAAACAGACCTAGAAAGACTGGGGTGGGACCCTAGCTCTGATGCTCACCCTCTGTTTGCCTTTGGGTAACCTGCTCTCCCGCAGCTTTCTCGCCTGAAGATGGGGACCCCAGATGCACCAGGTCAGTGCACAGGCTTGGGGAGAGGACGCAGGTGGCTGATGCCCAGGGCCAGTGCAGGGGCTTGGGGAGAGGATGCAAGTGGCTAATGTCCAGCGCCAGTGCAGGGTCTTGGGGAGAGGACCCAGGTGGCTGATGCCCAGGGCCAGTGCAGGGTCCTGGGGAGAGGAAGCAGGTGACTGATGCCCAGGGCCAGTGCACAGGCTCAGGGAGAGGACACAGGTGGCTGATGGCCAGGGCCAGTGCAGGGTCTTAGGGAGAGGATGCAGGTGGCTGATGCCCAGAGCCAGTGCAGGGGCTTGGGGAGAGGATGCAGATGGCTGATGCCCAGAGCCAGTGCAGGGGCTTGGGGAGAGGACGCAGGTGGCTGATGCCCAGGGCCAGTGCAGGGTCTTGGGGAGAGGACACAGGTGGCTGGTGCCCAGGGCCAGTGCAGGGTCTTGGGGAGAGGACGCAGGTGGCTGATGCCCAGGGCCAGTGCAGGGTCTTGGGGAGAGGATGCAGGTGGCAATGTTCATAAAATACCAAGCTTCACAAATTGTTGATTATAACTTCTCTCTACAGCTCCCAACATGTGTTACGTCTCCAGCATTCCCAGCCAGGCTCTACACAGCCGGTACCTTCAGCGAAGATGACCTCAGCCCCAGCCCAGGTGTAAATCCTTATCATTCTCAGCCAAGTGTGGTACAACAGTCCCCCTGTCCATAATTAGTTTGCTCCAAGGCATGGAGAGTAGCTCTGCCCCAGAGGATGTCTGCCAGGCAGTGACTAGAAAGGTCTCCTCACCCTAGGCAGCCACCTCCAGTAGGACAGATCAGTTTCCAGCAGGCACAGCTCCCACCGATGTCAAAAGAACCAGATAAATCACAAAACCATAGCTTTAGAGACAACAGAGTGCTGGAGAAGCAACAGAAACAGGATAAACTAAAATTCCAGAGTCAGGAGACCGTTCAGAGCTGACCTGAAAATTCGCAGCCCCTGTGCTCTGGAGCAGTTGTTGACTTGGGGCTGGCTGAGAATGGGCCTCTCGACAGCGCAGAGGCTGCTGCTAAGGACAGAGAAAGAAGCAACACTTTTGGTGGCTATGCAGGCCCAAGCAACCAAATTGGAGCGTCGAGAGGGCTCAAACGTATGGTTGGTGTTCACCATCCTCCTGAAGCAGCTGGATTGACAGAACAGTGGAATGGGTGACAATGAGGTGGCAATACTTTGCGGGGCTGGGGCGGAGCTCTCCAGAAGACTGTGTATGCTCTGAATCAGCATCCAATATGTGGTACTGTTTCTCCCACAGCCAGGATTCACAGGTCCGGGAATCAAGCGGTGGGAGTGAAAGTGCACCGCTCGCCATCACCCCTGGTGATCCACGAGCAGCAGTTTTGCTTTCTGTTCAGAGACATTACGTTCTGGTGGCCTAGAGGTCTTAGTTTCAGAGGGAGGAATGCTGCCACCAGGAGACACAACAACGATCCCATTAAACTGGAAGGTAAGTTGCCACCTGGACACGTTGAGCTCCTCCTACCTGTAAGTCAACAGGCTAGGAAGGGAGGTACAGTGTTGAAATCAGTCTGCTACTCCACAGCCAAGGTACAGCAGGGCGTGCATGGAATTCAGGAGCTCCATCAGGGCAGCCTCTAGTATTACCACGACCTGCGATTAAGGTCAACAGGAAACCACAAGAGCCCAATCCAGGTAGGACCGCAAACGGCCCAGGCCCTTCAGGAGTGAAGGTTGGGGTCACCCCACCACAAAAACAAACATGACCTGCTGAGGTGCTTGCTGAAGGCAAAGGGAATACAGAATGGGTGGGAGAAGAAGGCAGTCATCAGTACCAGCTACGACCACATGACCAGCTGCAGAAACAAGGACTGTATTGTCAGGAGTATTTCCTCCTTCTTTTGTTAAAAACATGCTTGCACATGTATACACTTGTACTAAGAAAATATCTTCATTTTATTTCCCTTTTCCTTTATCATGCAACATAAGATTCACTGGCTTCATAGCAGCATTTAAGTATTGTTGACTTTATGTCTTGTATTTGGGTGGGGGACTGGTGCATTTCCAGTTGTATGACAGGTAGCTGTATTATGTCAGGTATAATTATGACCTTATTGTCTTTATTTGAAGATTATGTATGAACTCAGGAGATATGCATGGGTTCGAGTTGACAAGGGGTGGAATTGTGATGGTTAACACTGAGCGTCAAATGATTAGATTGAAAGATGCAAAGTACTGTTCCTGGGTGTGTCTGTGAGGGTGTTGCCAAAGGAGATTCACGTTTGAGTCAGTGGACTGGGGGAGGCAGACCCACCCTCAATCCGGGTGGGCGCCATCTAATCAGCTGCCAGTGCATCTAGAATTTGTAAGCAGGCAGAAGAACATGAAGAGATGAGACTGGCCTCGCCTCCCAGCCTCCACCCCTCTCCCGTGCTGGATGCTTCCTGTCCTCGAACGTCGGACTCCGAATTCTTCAGCTTTGGGACTGGGACTGGCTCCCTTGCTCCTCAGCTTGCAGACGGCCTATTGTGGGACCTTATGAGTTAATACCACATAATAAACTCCCCTTTCAATAGATAGATGATAGATAGATAACAGATATATATCCTATTAGTTCTGTCCTCTAGAGAACGCTAACTAATTCAGTTGGTTTCACATAAATCATAGAATCCAGCTGTCAATTTCTACACATGAAAACTAAAACCACAAAGTAAGTGCCACTACACACCCAGCAGCACAGCTAGAAGGGAAGGCTGACTATACCAAGCACTGGCAAGGCTGTGGAGCAACTAGAACTTGTTTACAAAACCCCTGACTTGGTACAACCACTTTGGAAAAGTGTTTGGCAGTGCCTAGCAAAGTTAAGCACACACATGTCCCGCCCCGGGTGTCTGCCCGATAGAAATGAGGGCTTACGTCCACCAAAGCACATGCGGAGGGTGCTCAGAGCAGCCTTCTTCTAACAGCCAACGCTGGACACAAGTCACATGCCCCCGACAGTGGGGTGCTCAGAAGGCTAGTGACGTCAACATTTTCACACAGCAACACTGCACACAGCAGAGCCGCTGACAGTGAGGGGACTCCGGGCACACACAGAAGTGTGGACGAACTCAGACGCATGTTGTTCAATAAAAGAAGCCAGACTTCATACTGCGTGATTCCATTTGCACAATGTTTTAAAACAGACAAAAAGGTAGCCTTTGGGGTTTCTGGAACGTCCTGTATCTCGGTACGTGTGGCTGTGACACATTATTTTATGTGTGTGCCACATCTGTATGTCACGTAGATGATATCATTTCATCAAGGTGTACATTCAGGAGTTGCACATTTAAGCTCCGTCTTAGTCTATGTGTGCTGCTCTAACTGTACCTGAGACTGGGTAACTTCTAACAAAGAGAAGTTGATTAGCTCACTGTTCTGGGAGCCGGAGGTCTGAGGGCAAGGCGACAACAGTTTCGGTGTCCAGTGAGGCCACTCTCATTGTCTACGATGACACCCTGCATGCTGTGTCCTCCAGAGGGGAGGAAGGTGGGACCCTCACTTGGCAGAAGGCAGAAAGGCCAAAGGGGTGCCCACCCCCTCAGCCCTTTTACAACAGCACTAAACTCACTCGTAAGGATGTCCCCTTCCTCACACCACCACCTCGGCTATTAAATTCCAACATGAGCTTCGGAGGGGACAAACCTCCAAACCGGAGCAAGCTCTATATAAATTATACCTTAATGCTTCCAATGAAACGACAAGGACACTTGTGCAGGAACGTGCACAGCACTATCTTAAACAGCCGAAGCCGAGGACTCTCCGAAGCCCGTCCCTGCGGGATGGATAGGTACCACTGCCGCAGAGCATCTGCTGCAGGAACCAGACAGCACGATCCACAGCGGTGCTGACGGACCTCGGAGCCTCCAGGAGAGGACACAGCGGAGAAAGCACCTGCTAGAGGCTTCCACCGTGGACAGCGCCCGGTTTACGACGCTGGGCCTGCGAGTTTTTTGACTTTGCCATAGGCTTCTCCGGGCATTAAAGGCATTTTCGACTGGGAAAGTTGTCACAATCAAAATGAAGTCAGAAGTGGTAAGAAAATCACATTACCTGACAAACAGAGCCAGGGCAGGCCATAAAGAGTGGGTTCTCAGGCTTGTGCATGCCCAAGAGCAAAAAAGACTGCAAAAAACGCAACCTCACACAAAAGCCGCCCAGCCTCACACAGAAAATGCTTCTGCAAGGACCTGTGCCCCGTGGCTGCCGTCCAGCCCCAGCATGACTCTTATCGATCTTTGTGGCCAAGGATAATTATCTCAAAACAACTGTGTGGTCCTCCTCGTTTTCTCCTTTAAGCATCTTTTGTCTTCCTTTACCTCCCTGAACACACAGAGTTTACCACAACATGCGTGTTTCCATTGCAACGCTCTGTTCTGAAATAAACATCTTTTCTTGCAAACAAATGACCTCTCTGTTATTGAGATTGACAAGACTTACCATATTTTCCACTTGCTGGGTTTGCTGGGACGTCATCCGTGTCTGCAGCAAGGAGCACTTGTATGTAAGATGCGCCCAACTATTCTGTGACATGAAAACTCAGGAAGCTCGAGGTTGGTGGTGACTGGAGGAGAGAATGAGGGCGCCTCGCGGGGGCTGTTAATAGACTGTTTCCTGGTCTACAGGCTGATTCCATGGGTATTTCCAATTTGCAAAAGTGCATCAAGCTGGATTCTATATGTATATTATACCTAAAAAACAAACAAGAAACATCTTGGCTTGGGAAGGTGGGTTCTTCCTTCTTTGGGCTGTTGGGTTTGTCTCTAATGCCTGGAACTGCAGCAGCCATTCTGCGAGCATGAGGGAAGCCGTCCTGGTGACTGCCTGCTACGGGGTGAGGAGGTGGGGAAGTCCTGAGCCTTCTACTGCTGAGCCACTGGGTGAACCACCCCTGCGCTGGCCCAACCTTGAGAATTCCTGTTACGTTAGATGATGCACTTTTCTTGCCCTTAATGATGTTACTTCGAATCCCATTTTCTCCAGTTGGTAGCCAAAGGCTTGGTTACCCACCCAGTGCTATGAGGGAAAGGTTTAGGCAGGGAGTGAGGACGGAGCGCTGACCTTTTCTCCTGGCTCAAATTCCTTTCTAAGGGGCCTTGGGAAATTCATGCTTACAAGTCATAAAATTGTATTAAACAGGTCTTTTGACCCAGTATACTGGGACTGCCTTTTTTTTTTTTTTTTTTTTAGATAGGATTTTGCTTTATCACCCAGGCTGGAGTGTAGTGGTGCAATCTCAGCTCCCTGCAGCCTCTGCCTCCTGGGTTCAAGCAATTCTCCCATTTCAGCCTCCTCTAGCCGGGATTACAGGTGTGTGCCTCAATGCCCAGCTAATTTTTGCATTTTTAGTAGACACGCAGTTTCCCCTGTTGGCCAGGCTGGTCTCAAACTCCCGACCTCAGGTGATCCAGCCACCTCGGCCTCCCAAAGTGCTGGGATTACAGGCGTGAGCCACCGCGCCCAGGCTTGGGGCTCCCTTTTCAGCCTAACTCCAACATGGCATTGGCATCGCATAACAGACAGCAGATCCCCTTACCTTACCTTAGGTGTTCCTTTCTACTGACGCCAAGTGTTTAGGCAAAGCTCAGCTCTCTCAATCAACTGCAAACTAAAGAATCCTCAGCCCACTCTGACTTACAAGCCCCGGCTTCCAGATGTCCCACCTTTTGAGACCAAACGAATGTGTACCGCCCCTGCCATGTACTGATTCATTATTTTACCTCCAATTCTTGTCACTCTGGAACGTATAAAACCAAACTGTAACCCAGTGGCCTCGGCAGCACTTTCCCGGGACCTCCTGAGGCTTAGTTTCCCAAGCCTCGGTGGCTCACTCGCAGACTCAGAACGAACCTCTTTAAATCCGTGGCAGAGCTTGGTTTTTCCATCGTCAACAGCAAAAGGAACACGGAGCCTGGGACATGCTCAGTGAGAAGAGCCATCTCATTATCCGAGGTAAGTCTCCCCTCCATCTTACTTCAGACGTTCTGCTACCCACAGTACTCTTTCCTCAAAGAGACTTTACATGAAAGCTCGACAAGCATATTCAAGCCTGAACGGAGGCTGGTGCAGTGACAAAAGCACAGCTAGTCCTTTTTAAGCCAGATTTGGGGAGACCAGGCCCTGTGCCCTCCCCTGCGGCCCCGTGAGACACCTGGGTGGGGTCCCGGCACTCGGAGGAGCCGACTGGGAAGCCGTGGCCGTCCCCGCAGGAGCGTCTGGGCTCCTGGCTTCAACCTCTAGCTCTGGCTGGTGAAATAATTTCAGGGCCCAGGAAATGCAGGCAGCAATGGTGGAAGGGGCTGTGGCTGCCCATGGGACACAGGGCTGTGGCTAAAGAGCCTCACGGAAGGCCAAGCTCCAAGTGGAACCCAAAATCTGTGGATGAGGCAGCTGCTCCCAACAGCCCTGGGAACTTAAAGAAAGAGAATGGCAAACTTGAAGTGCTGACTCTGCCTCAAGAGGCGGCCTGGAAGCTGGGCCTTCCTGTCCTGTAGCTAAAGGACCTTCTGTTCTTGCCGATGCTGCGGAGAGAGCCAGAGCGGGCACCAAGCGTGAGCCCCCAGGACGCCCTGTGCAGATCAGCCGAGCTGCACCCCAGCAGGAGCGCAGTGTGGTCAGAGCGTCAGCCGGGAGCCGGGGGAGAGGAGAGAGGACCCGAGAGTCTCCTGACGCCCAGCCTGCCTTCAGCCAATGCATCCACATCTGAAGAGGCTGCACCCGCCCTGTCTAGCACCCTGCACCCACTGCACCTCCGAGACAGGGCAGGAAGAAGCCGGTGGCACCCACGACCCTCCCGGCTCCCCACTACCCAGACCGCCAGCTTACTTCTGACTGCAGTCAGAATGTCATGCATGGCCCAGGGGACTAAGCACATTCAGACCTGAAAGGAAGCCAGGTGCGGTGGCTCACGCCTGCAATCCCAGCACTTTGGGAGGCTGAGGCAGGAGAATCGCTTGAACCGGGGAGGCAGAGGGTGCAATGAGCCAAGATCGCACCACTGCACTCCAGCCTGGGCAACAAGAGCAAAACTCCATCTCAAAAAAAAAAAAACCTGAAAGGAGAAGGCTACCTGGCAAAAGATTCACAAGAGTTTGTTATTTTGTATCAGCAAACATCTGGTGAATAGCAGTGGAGCTGGGGAGGGCATCATTCTGGACTGAGCTCACGTGCTGGTCTGGACACCCTCAGCAGAGACCTCATGTTCAAAGGGATGGTTCTAGCAGCTGGCAGGGGCTCGAGCCATTTGCTCACCTTGGTGACAAAAACCTGGAATTCACAGTGGCCAGGTGGAGCCGAGAGGGGCAGCTAACAAGGAAGGGGGCCCTAAGCCAGGTGCGGAGCGCAGAGGCCCCCGCTGGGGACCGGCCCAGCCCGCATCCCTGCTGCATTCACAGGCCCCGATATCCTCCCGGCCTCCTGCGCGGGCTACTGCCATTTGTCCGAGGAGCCGGCAGCTGAGGGAGGAAAGCGCTGATCTCTCGGGGAGTCTGGCACGGGCTCCAGGCCATCACTGCTCTTTCTGGGCACCCTGGCTGCCCAGGGATTTTGCAGTGTGGTTGGGACATACGAGGGTGAGGTGACAGAGTTGTGACCCAGTTCTGCCCTCAAGCTCAGTGGGACTAGAACCTCACCCTTGGTGAC
Source organism: Plecturocebus donacophilus (assembly GCA_004027715.1). Classification (NCBI taxonomy): domain Eukaryota; kingdom Metazoa; phylum Chordata; class Mammalia; order Primates; family Pitheciidae; genus Plecturocebus; species Plecturocebus donacophilus. Next base: position 9,919 of record PVKP010048561.1, read on the forward strand.
TTCCCAGTCCCGAGGTGCAATGGCTACACCCCCAGCTTGCAGGGTCGTCTTGCGGGCTCCCCGATCTTGGAGGAAGGATCTGCAGGACGTCACCACTAGTGAGGCCACACCGGGGGTCTGGCCATCGGCACCACGGCCAGGGACATGAGGCACAGGACCCATCCCCTCACTCCCGACTCCCCACCCTCTGGTGAATGGAAAGCAGGACCTGAGGAATGACAGTGACCATCAGAAGCTCAGGGGGCCATTTAACCCCAGTCTATGCTGGCTCTTGGAACACAGGGCTAGTGATATGGAAAATGTGTTTTCCTCTCGACCAATAAGCAGAAAACACACAAATGCGTTCCCTCGTCTGCCAAGGGTGCACCACTCCCTTCCCATCCCGCTCCGGGGCTTCTCTGGCCAGCCCTGTGCCTCAGTTTACACTGAGGGGCACTGGGCTCCAGGGGGCCGTGCTACTGGGCAGCACACCAGGAGCAGGTGTTGTCTGATCCATGGAGCCTGGAAGTAAAGGCGGCCAACACAGCCTACTTCACTGGAGAGAGGGAGGGACAGTCGGGGCCCCTGCCTGATACAGCAGAGAAGGCGAAGCCTCTGTCACGGGGTCAAAGATGACAGGAAGTGCACCCAGGACACTGCGGTTCGGAGGCCCAGCCAGTTCTCCCTGTGAGATCCCACCCTGCCTGCACTGCGGTGTGAGCTCAAGAGGGGCTTACAGCCCCGGGCTCTGGCAGCCACAGGCTCTGGCTGAGATGTGAGGGCTGTGCCCTGGGGCTAAACACAGAGCTTCGTAAGTCAGGCTGGAGAGGAGGAGCGGGGACAGGCAGGTTGTGGGAGGAGGCCCAGGCTGAGCCCCAGACAGTGCGGGGGAAGAGAGGCTGCTGGTGGCCATTGCTTTTCCTGGAGGGCTGGGTGGGGCTGGGGGCTGGGGCCGTCCATCTGCCCTCCACCCAAGCCCACTCAGGAACGGGAGCTCAGGTGGCCCTGCCAGCACGGGGACATCCCCATGACGCGGTCCTGACATGCAGAGGACCACCCTCACCCACCTCACACCCCAGACCCAGTTGGATCCAAAGGACCGACTCTGAGGAGACTTCACAGTGGCCCAGGAGGGCCTGCGTCCCCATAGTCATCAGGGCCACCTCTGGTGCAGGGGTCAGCCGCCCATCACCACCTGTGGGCAGAGCTCCTCCCGTGACCTCCTCCCCCCATCCTCCCTGGCTCCCCACCTAACCTGCTTTCCTGTCCCCTGCCCCTCCAGTGGGGCCACTGTGGAAGACACTGTAAGTTCTGCCTCCACACCTGCCAGGAGTCCGAGTGGACATCCCCGCAACATGGTCCTGACGTGCAGAGGCTGCCAGGGTCCCTGTGCCACGCCCAAGGCTGAGGCCCGTGCCGTCACCCAGCAGGGGCGCCTGCCTGCCCTGGGCGGCATCTCTCTGGCTTCCCCGGCAGCTGCCCTCCCTCCACACACCCTCACCCACCCACACACAGATCCCACCCTGAGCTCGGCCGTCAGCTTCCTGCCTTCCAGGCACTGCAGGGCCCCAGGCCTCTGGTTCCCAGGCCTCTGCTGGGTGGTGGGCGGTCAGCCAGAGCAGAAGACACGACCCTGCAGATCAGAAGCCAAATCTGGCCCTGACAGAGGCAAGCCCAGCGGGCACGGTCTCCGCAGAAACACGCAGCAGCTGTGCACATCCTGCCTTCTCCTGCTGCAAAAAGCGGCGGCCTCTGCTTCCTCCGCTTCCTGTTTTTCTGATTAGCATGTAAAGAGTTTCTTCGCTGTCATGCAGCTGCAAAGTATGCCCGCATCGTTATTTTTAGTCTCTTAATATTGTGAAATTGTTACATCGTTTCTAACATTTTAACAATCTCAGTGTGAAGGAGATTGATTCTAAATGGATAAATAAATGACAGGAGCAATGTGTTCCTTGCTCTTGCATTTTTCCAAGAGGGGGACCCAGTACAGCCATGGGGGGATGTTAGCCAAGCCTTGAATCCCTCCACCAGGCCGAGGGCACCGAGCTAGGGGTGGGGACAGGAGGCCCTTCGTGGAGAAGGGTCTCCGGAGAGGATGGTGCCCAGGCCCTGCTCTGGAAATCGAAGACAGACAGCGGCAGGAGGCAGCGGGGTGGGAGCTTGGAGGACAGTCGAGCTGTGTTGAGTGGAGCTACACGGAGGTCAGTCGCTCTGACAAGTGGGGGACAAGAGGGAGCCCTTTGGAAGAGCGAGGGAAGGGAGACTCTCCAGGGTTACGTTGGTGGGGCTGAGGGTGTCTAAGGACTAGGAACTTGAGCGTGGAGGGTTCCGGGTGTGGAGCAGCGCGGAGGGGAGCTGGGAGGCCAGGGAGGGCACTCAAGCGAACCACATGTGAACGAGTGGGTGAAGGAGCTTCTGGAACCAGGGTGTGTTTCCCTCATGGGTTCTAGGGGTGCATGGGAACTGCAGGACCCATGGGAGCTCCTTCCCCTGGCCCACACCCACAGCTACCTCTGAGTGCTAGATTCCAGGAAAGAAAAAAGGTTTGTGCCTCAGTGTGCATGGTGGGCAGCCTGCCCAGCCTGGCACCGTGGGGTCATCAGATTCAGAGAGTGCCAGGCGCAGTGGCTCACACTGGTAATCCCAACGCTTTGGGAGACCGAGGCGGGTGGATCACCTGAGGTTGGGAGCTCAAGACCAGCCTGGCCAACATGGTGAAACCCTGTCTCTACTAAAAATACAAAAATTTGCCAGGCTGGTGACGCAAGCCTGTAATCCCAGCTACTCAGGAGGCTGAGGCAGGAGAATCACTTGAACCCAGGAGGCGGAGGTTACAGGGAGCAAAGATTGCATCACTGCACTCCAGCCTGACAGAGCAAGACTCTCTCAACAACAAAAAGAGAAGCAGAGAGTAACCCCTGGAGAGGCCCCTCACTGCCCTCGCAGGGGAGGAAGGTCTGGGCTCTGCTCTGAAAAACAAGCCCCTCCCTCTGCCAGACGCAGGGTCAGTGAGACAGGAGAGGGTTGGCTGCAGAGAGGGCGAGAAGGAGCCCAGATCAGGGAAAGCAGTGGCAAGGGCAAGTGCCTCTGCAGCCCACATCCACCCCAAAAGTTCCTGCACTCCTGGTATGGACGCCGGACACCTGCCCCTCAGTCAGAACACCCTTCCTGATAGAAAACTCGGCTCCGTCAGACCCAGCCACAGGTGCCCTCCTCCCTCCTGATGCCTCCCTGATTCCAACCCCAGTCACAGGGCCAGCTGGTGTCAACACAGGGAAGGGCGTACAGGACAGGAGCCCAGGCCCAGGATGGGGCCACACAGCCCCCCAGGACAGCAGAGCCCATGGCCCCACCTGGGCATTCTGCCAGCACTGAGCCTGCCTACCGAGCCCCACCCCCTCCACGTCACCCAAGCAGGAGGGAGTGTGGATGGCTGGGCATCCCCTGTCCACAACCAGTGCCAAGGCCTGAGCCCAAGGCTGCTGCTGCCAGAAAAAGATGTGACTCACCTCTGGGAGGAGGCCCAGAGAGCAGCTGTGTCAGAAGGGCCAACCCCAAGAGCCAGCCCGGCCCAGCCGCAGTGCAGGCAAGTCCGGGCCCCAAGGCCCAGGGGTCTGCGGGCAGGGAGCTGGGGTGACCGGGCTGCCCTTAAAGGGCACCTTGGGGCGTGGGCATGGCTCAGGGAGGAGGCCTGGGCCTGGAAAGGTGGTTGAGCCCAAGGGCGCAGGTGCAGGCTCTAAAATGGCCCATGGCAGCTGCCCTCAGGACCCCCAGCCCTTAGCCCTGGCTCTGGGGGACCACTGCCGTGCCCTGAAGGTCTTAGGGGTCATATCTTCACCCTGGAGTGTCTGAGAGATCATGATCCTGTCCTGGAGGCTTGAGGGAGGCTGTGCGGTGCCTGGGTGGGATGAGGGCGTGGGCTCCACATACAGAGCATGCCACACCCACCTGTTGGCTGGGGGCAGTGCTGGGGGACCAGGCTTCTGCCATTTGTGGGTCCTTCATACCCGCGCGCCATCCCAAATGCCAGGTCCCGTAGGGGCCGGATCAGACCCAGCAGCCTTTCCCGGGCGGGACAGAGGGAACAGTCTCTCAGCGGCGAGCACTAGATTTAACTCAATCTGCGAATCAAATGTGCTCTGATCGTCCTTAGGTGATTTGGCAATAAGCCCTGGCCTGGGCTGGGCAGTCTGCACCTGGGCTGAAGAGGAGCTGGGCCCAGAGGAAGGCAACGTGCAAGGGCCAGGGCCCCTGGAGAGGGCAGGCATCAGGTGGAGACTCCCTGCTCCCTAACAGAGTCCTGAGAACCCCAGGAGCGCGGTTCCTAGGAGCAGCTCCTGCAGCACTAGATCCAAGGGCCTGTCGTGGGAGCCAGGGCGGGGCGCGGGGAGGCGGGGCACTAGGGAGGCGGGTGGACAAGGAGGCGGGGCTTGGGGGAGGAGGGGCGAACGGCAGGCGGGGCACTGGGGAGGCGGAGTGTGGGGAG
>PVKP010048562.1:0-14345 GCA_004027715.1 Plecturocebus donacophilus
AGATGCTCTGGTACGCAGCCCTTCACACAGGCAGTGCCGGCAGGCGTCCGCATGCTCCTGAGAGGCCCCGGCAGAATCAAGTCCTGTTGCTCAGAGCACTGCTTGGACCTGAGCGTCTGTGTCTCTCTAAGCTCATGTGTTGAAATCCTGCCTTCCCAGGTGATGGTGTCAGCAGGTAGGAACTTTGGGAGGTGCAAGGCCATGAATGTGAGCCTCACGAATGGGATTCAGGCCTGCATCTAGGAATTCAGGGGTCCAGGTTTGACTCTCCATCCCCTGGCTGGGCTTCCCTTGGGGGTGAGGCCCTTCTCAGGGAGGTGCTGACCCCACTCCGTAACCCAAGGTGGCTGCCAGCAGCCCCTGGGCCGCCAGCCTTCCAGGAAGAGGTTCAAGCAGAGGGAGGAAGCAGATCACTTCACAAAGGCCCTTCCCCCCATATCTAGTGAAACTTGTGTTAGGTTTCTATTGTGTGGTGTTTGCTCCCGTGTGAACTGCGCCCAGTCAGACGAACCCACTACTTCTCTTCAGCCAGGCGTGGCTCAGTGCTGGTGCTGGAGATGGGTAGTCCCACAAAGCCGCACGGGGGAAATGTGCAGCGTTAGGAGCGGGGACTGTGTTGTGCTGCTGAAGATGCTGCTGGGGCATCAGCTGAAAATGGCCACCACCCTCCGTAAAGCCGTGCACCACAGCTCTGCTGTGTCTATCATCGTGGCCGTCCTGAAGAAGGGAGGGACAGGAAGACTGGAGGGAGGGGCTGGCTTTGGGGGATGAGTAGAGAGAAAGCACTTCCAGGGATAGTTCTGGGAGAGTGCGTGGGGAAGGTCTCCCCCTCCCAACCTCAAGGCAGCAGAGAGCTGCCATTGTGTGCGCTCCCGCGGCAGACAGGAGACAGGAAGGCCCAGCGCCAGCCCTGATCACGGCGTTTGATGCCCTGTTCCAGGCGAGCTTTAGAGGGTGAGATTGCAGAAGAGCATTCCTTAGCACCATGGGTACAGCTAACTTTCTGGTATTAAAAGCTTCCATCTTTTCTTTCTGTGCAAAATACACGGAGATCTAAAATACCCAGCAAGTGCTCCGCGTCCCGCACGATTTTCTGACCTTCTAACTGCTTCGTGCCAGGAGCTTTAAGGAGTCCCCTCTCTACCTCCTTGTTTTTGTTTTAACGGAGGTTACAAAGGTCTCTTTGGTGGCCTTCAGCTATCGGTCCCCCTCCCTGCATCTAGCTGTGGGCTCCCTGCTAGACAGCTCCCCTTCTGACAGCTCTGGCTGTCTCTGAAGGTCGTGGACACTCAGAGGACACTAACGACTCAAGGGAACTGGGACCGGAGCCACCGCTGTCCAGAGCAGCATATCTGGCTACCAAAGTCCTGCTGAGGACCCTCGGGGGTGGCCAGGCTTTGAGGAAGCGGACGGGAGTGTAAAGGCGGGTGAGGCATCCCACCTCCGAGTGGAGTTTGAGCCTGGAACAGCCAGAGCGATCCACAGAACTGCATCACCTCTGGGCTTCACAGTTAACTGAGTTAATAAGCTAGCTTTTGGATTAGGCGAGGCTGGGTTGGGTTTTGTCATTTGAAATGGAGAGCATCACATCTTGTAAGGTGAGTGTCCCTTGGTATAGGGAGAGCTGTCACTGTACACGTACTGGAAACAGACATGTTCCTAACAGAGCAAGCAGGTGCATCACACAAGACTGTAGCGCCTCAAGGCCGAGGGTAGCAAGCCCACCTTTCGACACATTGCCAGGTGCCCTGCAGTTCAGATTGAGACACTCTTTACATGGACATTGAGACTATGATGGCAGACGAATGACACATCCCTGAGTCACTTGTGCATTTCCAGATCCATAACAGTCCCTGAAAACATTTCAACTAATCAATTCTTCCTTAGGAGGGTTTTGAATAGAGCATGGAACACGACAGAGACAAGTTCTTAATGGTGCCACGAGACCAGTTGACTAAAGGGAAAGAGGATGATTTTATGTCAGCTATTTAGGAGTCTAAGACGGGTTACAGTATCAGGGTGCACCAAAATATTTGGAAGCTGGAACATGGGAGGTAAGTCGAAGGCTTGCCTTGTTTCTTGAAATAAGTTTCAAAACTCACCTGGAATTATCTTTGTGTTCCACTCTTTCCAAATGCCATCCGTCTGCTCATAATAAAAACATCTAAATTTGATGAAGCACTTCCAATATTTCAGATGCGTGCTGAGTGCTCTACATAGATGATCTCATTTAATCCTCACAATGGCTCCAGGAGGCAAGGGTTATTCTTGTCTCCTGTTACAAATGAGGAAGCTGAGGCTTAGAAAATGGTTCTCTGTCAAGCCTTTTCCCTTCAAGTAAAAGCAGTCTAGTGGCCGGGCGCGGTGGCTCATGCCTGTAATCCCAGCACTTTGAGATGCTAAGGTGGGTGGATCACCTGAGGTCGGGAGTTTGAGACCAGCCCAACTAACATGCAGAAACCCCGTCTTTATTAAAAATACAAAATTAGGCATGGTGGCGCATGCCTATAATCCCAGCTACTCGGGAGGCTGAGGCAGGAGAATCACTTGAACCTGGGAGGCATAGGTTGTGGTGAGCCGAGATTGCATCATTGCACTCCATCCTGGGCAACAAGAGCAAAACTCCATCTCAAAAAAACCCAAAAAACAAAAAACAAACACTATAGTTTACACATAAGCCAGATTCAAGGACAGGGAGGGGAAGGTCAGTTTCCAGAAGGAAGGAGTTGCTGTTCTTAGGCAAAGGGGATTGTTAAGGAGACAAAGACAAACAGTCCACTTGACAGAAAGTGCTGTTGGGTAACAGTGGACTGTTTGGTGAATGGTGGATTATTGTGGAAAATAGTCGTCTGGTTTTCAGACATCTGTTTGCTGTTCTCTAGGTAGGAGGGATTGATTTGCCTTGGCAAAGGTCACCCCTTCTTCTCTCACTCAGCTCATGTGCATCAGGTGAAGCTGTACCCAGCTCCTGTTCCAGAAGTGGTCATGTGATTCAGGCCCGATCAATCAGAGGATCTCATTCTCCTGAGGATATTGGTTCAGGAGTGGTCACGTGACTGAGGCCTGCTCAGTCAGAGGATCTCATTCTCCTGAGAATATTGGTTCAGGAGTGGTCGTGTGACTGAGGCCTGCTCAATCAGAGGATCTCATTCTCCTGAGAATATTGGTTCAGGAGTGGCCATGTGACTGAGGCCTGATCAATCAGAGGATCTCATTCTCCTGAGGATATTGGTTCAGGAGTGGTCATGTGACTCAGGCCTAATCAATCAGAGAATCACATTCCCCTATGGATATTGGTTCAGGAGTAGTCACATGACTCCAGCCTGATCAATCAGAGCTTCATGTTCCCTTAAGGTTACTGGTTCAGGAGTGGTGACATGACTCAGGCCTGATCACTCAGCGTATCACATGACCCTAAGGATACTGGTTCAGGGATAAGCATGTAATCAGTTAGAACCCATGGTATTGAATGAAGCTAAGTTGATTCTGCTGGTTTTTTTTTTTTTTTTTTCCCAGTTGTGAAAGAAACAGACTTCTACTTCTCACTCCTCCACACTTTCCCCCAGACCTGACCTGGATGGCATCTGGTTCGGACCTGTTGGCTGCCATCTGGCCACCATGTGGGATCTGGGGGTGAATCTCGTGTGGGGACATGAGCACTGATTCCTGAGACACTGTGGGTGTGCCTGGATCAAGCGGCTCCTGAAACCCATCTACCCCTTGAGTTTCAAATAATTGACTCCTTAACAAGCTTGAGCTATTTTTAGCCATTATAACTAAAATAATTCTGATAATGATTGAGTTATGGAGAGAGGTTTATAACTCAGCTCACATTATTGAGCACCTGCTGCCTGCCTGGCTCTGCACACACATTATCACACGGCATTCATGCGATCATCCTGCAGCCTGTGTTGCTTCATTTTTCAACAGGTGGCAGAATGGGGTTCACAGATCAGGTTTCCCCCTGTCCTCAGTCTCCCATTCTCCCCCAACCACACTGCTGAAGCATGCGTAGCTGCTATTTCCAGTCCATATAAGTCCTAATTTTTCTCCTTCATTCTGAGATATCTTTCCAGAAATGTTTCCTTTATACTAGGCAGAATGACCCAGGCATAGAAGAACAAAATATATGCGTAGGTGTTGGGTCGGGGGAATTGGTGGTAAGGATGGAGCTTTCTCCAATCATTGATATGAAGATATCCATTGATGTGTTATCATTCTACCTATTTGTGTAAAACAGTTTTCCAAGGAGGGGGACTTGGGCACTGCTCACAGATCCTTTCAGTATTTAAGCACGATAATAAAACAGAGCAGCCGGCAAAGCAGGGCCTTGAGGGAAATTTTCTTTGTAGGACTGTAGGGGAAACTGTGGAACTTATTCTGATTGTTCCTGTAAACCAGCATGGTGCTGGAAACTCAGGAGGAACCAGATTCTCCCAACTGAGCAAAGAAAGGCCTTTCCTTTGAACGTCATTGCATCATGAGGATTCTGGTTCCAACTGAAAGGTGCATTTTCACTGGCTGCAATCCTCCAAGCCTTGCGTTGCTGGGCACTGGTTTTCCAAGCAGCACCTGGAGCTCAGTCTTCTTTTCCACGAATCTCTGCCCAGGTTCATTACTACACTTTGATTGAACAGAAAATACCTAAGCCTAGCAGCAAAATGAGGTCATACACAGAGCTAAGAGGAATCTCCTAGCCTCACGCCTCCCAAGGGAGAATGTGTGTGTCATCTTGGGCCTGCAAGGAAACAGACCCCGCTCTTGGAGAGTTCATTGGAGTGAGTTGCGTGAAAGGACTGTGTCCAGAGAAGCAAGCAGAGTTAATGAATCCTAGAAGGACAAGGAGGCACCCACAGGGGAACGGGGATTGACCACCCCCAGGCTGAAGGCACTGGGGAGGGAGCCTATTTCTGGAGCGAGTGACCGTGAACTGCAGGAGATGGTGAGCTGAGAGAATGGCCGGAAGAAGGGCAGGAGGGAAATACCCAACTCTCTTTCCTCTATCTACCAGTCTCATGCCTGGTACATCCACTGGCTAAACTTCCACCGAACGCAGCTTCCTGGGACCTGCAATAAACAGAGGGGGTAAAGAATGGGTCTGGAGGGAGAAAGGGAGGCTGAGAAGCTGAGTTTACATCTGCATCGGTGTCGTCGGTCACCACAGTCTCTTACGTCTGGAAGAATACAATGGTGACATCTGCCACCTGAAAGCATGAACTCACCGTAACTGTTTACAGTCTTGGAGTCCAGACAAGAGACCAGAACTTCTCTGCATAATGTGTCCTTTTAGTTTATAAAGATGGACGTAGGTGGATTCGCTGATGTCTCTCTTTCAATCTTATTTGTATACACACAATTTTTTTAAAAATTGGTGTAATTCCTGAACTCTCTAAGAAATGTAGTAAATAATACGAATTTTAACATTTAGTAATATTTAATATTTAAGTGCTTTGGCCCGACTCTGCTAAAAGACAAAAAAAATCTTTATTCAAAGAAAATGTCCATGCTGGAAGGTGGCCGTAGTGTCCTGTGTGCCAGTCACTTGGCTAAGCCAATCTTGGTCCTGTCAGGATGGATGTTTGACCAGGTTCCTATCTCAAACAATGAGACATGAGGGGATATGTGTGGGAAAGGCAGGCTCTCTCGCAAAGAGGACAAGACATAGCTGCATCTTCTGCTGCTGGTGTTATTTCTGGGCGTAACCTGGAACTGCAGCCACTCTGCTGTGACCATGGGGGACACAACTGAAGGGGGTGTCAGGATGGTGGGTGGGACAATGGAAAGAACAGGAGTCCTCCACAATGCTACCAGGCTGTGAATTAACCAAGCATAGAGCCTGTGCTCACAGGGGGCTTCTTACGATATGTGGCAATACATTTTCTTTTTATCCCCTAAGCCGTTGTCATCTGGGGCTGTTGCTTGCAGCCAAAGTCATCCTGCGTAGATCAGCCTCTTCTTGCCAATGTGCATTGCTTCCCTTAGCATGTCTACACTTCTAGATCATGCTAAAGAATTGTCTTTTTCAGGGGCGATGAGTGCAAAAGTGGGACTCCGTGACTTCTGGTCTCTTTGCACTGGTCTTGAGCATTTCTGAGTCTTCTGGTAGAGGCAGACAGTAATCTCAGTGGCAAGTTAAGCCAAAGTTGACTTTGAGATAGGTCATTCCTGGGTCCGTGATGTGCCCCCCAAGTGATTTCTGAAGTTCATAAATACCTGGACACCAGGTCCTGATCAAATCATCTGTGCTCTTCCAGGGGGAGCCCCCTAAGAGGAGGGTGCACCTGAGGGCCTCAGCTGTGAAATGACGACTCTACCTCTGGAGCAGTTGCTGACTCAGTTGAGAGTTAATTCCTAGGTATGTTTTTCTTCAACTTTTATTTTGAGTTCCGGGGTACAAGTGCAGGATGCGCAGGTCTGTGACATAGGTAACCGTGTGCCGTGGTGGTTTGCTGCGCAGATCAGTCCATCACCTTAGAATGAAGCCCAGTATCCATTAGCTGTTCTTCCTGATGCTCTCTCCCCCTGCCACCCACCTCTGATGGCCCCCAGTGTGTATTGTTCCCCACAATGTGTCCATGTGTTTTCATCATTCAGCTCCCACTTGTAAGTGAGAACATGCAGTGTTTGTTTTTCTGTTCCTGAGTTAGTTTGCTGAGGATAATGGCTTCCAGGTCCATCCATGTCCCTGCAAAGGACACGATCTCATTCCATTTTATGGCTACTTGGTATTCCATGGGTATATGTACCAGATTGTCTTTATCCAGTCTGTCATCGATGAAACCCCAGTTTTTATGGATGGTAAATGCCAGCAGTCTGTTCTGGTCCCTCACCCACTCTGGAAAACTGGCACCGTCACAGTTTGGAAAGGGAGCTCACGGGAGGTGGGCTTCATGCCTCCCACGTGCAAGAGTTAAGCGGAGCCCAGACAATTTCTCCTTATCATTACTAGGGTGAGGATGGAATGGGGATAAACCCTCCTAAAATTTTTTTTTTCTACATTTCTGTTCCCTCCAGACAAACCTCTGACACTCCTTCTTGACCCCATCCCTGGTGATTCTAATTAAGTGTGTTCAGGGTGGCATTCTGGAGCCTAAACTTTGAAAAAGCTCCCAGGGTCATATTGATGCAATTCTCCCGTGAGAATCTCAGAGGATAGCCTTCCTTTCTCCATTGCAGGGAAACGAAGCCACAGCGTGGGTATGGCATCAGCAGTACGGCATCTGCTGCTCACCGCAAGCTGGGCAAACCTGAATGCTCTGCACGCCAAGCCCCCATTTCCCCAGAGCGTGTGTCCTTCCTCCCTGGCAGACAGAGCCCATGCCCATGTCCAGGGTCCCATCCAACCCAGATGTTTCAGAAACCAGTCACTAGGGACCATCTCTTACCTGTCTTTAACCTCTCCTCTACTGACTTCTTCCCATCTATATTTCTGTATGAGTAAGCCTCTTACCCATCTGTAATAGGTTAAATTGTGTCCCCCTGAAAGGACGCAGACTTTTAAGACCCAGTATCTGTGAATATGACCTTAATAGGAAATGGGGACTTTGCAGAGGTAATCAAGTTAAGATGAGGAGGTTAGGATGTGCCTTAATCAAATATGACTGGAGGTGTCTTCATGAAAAGGGACATCTGAACACAAACAGACATGCAGAAAGGTAAGATGATGTGAAGCCAGGGGGAGAACATGATGTACAAGCCAAGAAGTGCCTACAGCTGGCGGGAGCCTGCAGAGCCTGGAGCACACACTCCCCAGAGCCTCAGGAAGAACCAACCTTGCTGACACTGTGGCCTTGGACTTGCAGCCTCCAGAATTGACAGATGATCAATTCCTGTCACTTGTAGGAAGCCATGGAGGGAAAACAACAGCATCAACAGACAATAACAATGTGGCCAGGGAGGCCGGAGACTTGCCGGTGGGCTAAAGCACATGCCTCCTCAGAGAGAACTGACAAATGCCATGAGATTAAGATATCAATAGGGGTAAATAAACATGAAGATGAGCTGGGAGCAGTGGCTTGCACCTGTAATCACAGCACTTTGGGAGGCTGAGGCTGGCAGATTACCTGAGGTCAGGAGTTCAAGACCAGCCTGACCAACATGGCAAAACCGTGTCTTTACTAAAAATACAAAAATTAACCAGGCATGGTAGCACACGCCTGTAATCCCAGCTATTCGGGAGGCTGAGGCAGGAGAATTGTTTGAGCTCAGGAGGCAGAGGTTGCAGTGAGCCGAGATCACGTCATTGCACTCCAGCCCGGCCAGCAGAGCAAGACTCTGTCTCAAAAAAAAAAAAAAAAAAAAAAAAAATTGAGAATGGGTCCTAAGGCAAAACACTATCATAAAATTTTAAAAAGCTGAAGTACACACCCAACACAGTAGAATCATAGCCTCTGGGGAGTAGGGAGAAAGATAGGTGTTGAGGGGGGTAGGGATTGACAGGAAATAAACACATGAAAGACAGAAGCGCCTGCCTCGCTGTCATATGCCGTGGACAGAAGCAGGTGATTAAATGGGCATGCCTTTGGAGTTCTTGACTTTCCCTATCCTGGGACAACCTCTTTCCTATGGTTTAATTTAATGAAAGAAAATGTCAAAGAGAACAGGCTAACTTCTCTAAGAAAAGGAAGAACATTTCAGGCCAATATAAAAAAAAAATGACAATTTTCTTCTGACTCAGCACCCCTGCTGTTACCCATTTTATGCCAGTCATCTGTTAATTCAAGTAAAGTTTTATGAACCTTGACATAATATGAAAGCACTCCTTGTGTTTTCTAGAACAAAGTGTCATTGACATTTCAGCACTTTATATGTAGAGGATAGATGCGTATTGATAACTGTGGAGCCGTTCGAAAGGATGGAGGGATGCAGATTGATTTGGGGTCCTATGAAACACTGCGGGTGACGGGTAGGAGGGGGTTTCCAGGTGGCATGCTTGCACCAAGACACTGCATAGAGTTTTGGTGAACTGGGATAATATAAAAACAAGATGAGGTCCAGAGAATGATCAATAGAGAAAGCGGATGAAGAAATCTCAGTGAGGTTCTGCTAGACAGAAATACAGAGTCCTAAGACCCACCTCAATCTTTGGGCACCTGGTGACAGAGAAGAGGCTCTTTAATATCTCTGGGTGTGTGTCCTCTTTCTGTTTTTCTACAAATAGATCAAAAAGGGCACCGCAGAATTAAAGAACATAAAAAATGGAAGAAGGTTTAGAACTCACCTAGTTTAATTGTTCTCAACCCCAGTCATGCCTGAGAAGGGCTAGGGAGGGGTGTTGAAATCAGAAACGCAAAACTCCATTCCTGATTATTTTAAGTCAGAACTTTTATGGCAGCGTCCTGGAATCTGGGTTTCAAAAAAACTCTCTAGGTCATTTTGATGCATATTCCCAAATAAGAATCTCTGATGAAGCCATTCTCTCCCTCCACTTTACAGTAAAGAAGCAGAGACCTTCTACAAGTGCTTTGACCTATATTTCTCTGAGTTTCATTGTGGAGACAGCAACTCACATCTCTAGTCCTCCCTCTGGCCTGGGTCAGGTCACATGACTAATCCTGTTCAATGAGATGTGGGCAGAAGTGATATAATCCATTCCAGGCCTGGTCCTTAATTTTTCCAAGTTCCCAAAGGACACTTCCTTGTTGACTTAATTATTAGAATAGAAAGGCAATTAAAAAGTGAACAACCAGGCTGGGCGCAGTGGCTCCTGCCTATAATCCCAGTACTTTGAGATGCTGTTGAGGCGGGTGGATCACCTGAGGTCAGGAGTTCGAGAACAGCCTGGACAATCTGGTGAAACCCCTTCTCTATGAAAAATTCAAAAATTAGCTGGGCGTGGTGGCGCATGCCTGTGATCCCAGCTACTCGGGAGGCTGAGGCAGGAGAACCACTTGAACCCAGGAGGTGGAGGCTGCGGTGAGCCGAGATCACACCACTGCACTCCAGCCTGGAGGACAGAGCAAGACTCCGTCTCAAAACAAAACAAAACCTCACTATGGATTCAATGTTATATCTGTTATCAAACTTGATATTTAACACTTAATAGGCAAAACCAAACTACTAGGTGTGCCTCTGTGGTTGGCTATTGACTGAATTATTTTACAACTGTAGAAGTTCGCTTCGAGAACACAGCAGTGCACATGGTTCTGAGAGCAACACTAACGTGTCCTCTCTGCAGTAACGCAAATCGATGCTGTTCATCGCAGGGGCGATTGATTGCCATGCTTTAAAATATTTTACAAGTTTTTCCAATTATCTCTCATTGCTACTGAAAACGTGGGAGCTCTGTGTTCCTCACGGAACAGCTTGGATCCTCGAGTCACAACCTGGAAAACATCTGCCCTTGTGAACTGGTGGCTGGCATTTGACTCTGATGTGAGCACAAAATAAACATGTATTGTGTTAAGCCACTGAGATTTTGGGCTCATCTGCTGTGGCGGCTAGAGTTAATTACACTGAGATTGGTATTAAAGAGGTCGGTATATATGGGGATTGGATGGCGGGTGTATTGAAGGACTATGGTTTGTGAAGTTCTCTTCTCTCTGTGTAAGGGCAGGTCTGGGCTGGTGAGATTAGAGAGATGTTCTCTGTTTAAACGTGCGTCCTCACATTTGAAATGTCACCACGGGAACTTCCTTGTGTGAGTTTCTTTGTTGTGCCTTGGGAGATGTTGCAGATGGCGTGATCACAGAAGGTGGTGAATGAACTTGTCAGATCTTAGACAATAGTGGACATGTGGGCTCTGCAATCAGGCAGATTTGAGTTCCAGTCCTGCCTCTCAACTTGCTATTTCATCTTAGTTACCTTCTCTCTGAGCCTGTTTTCTATCCGTAGGTGGGAATAATACACATGCCCAGCTCACAGAATTTCTATTAGAAGAAAATGAGACATGTTCACATGAAGTACCCTTAGCAAATGTTGGGCTATTGATTTTATTGATTATTCTTCCATGTGGCAAGGAGTCAATTTGCTGATCAATTTATGCCTCTGTTTAGGGACAGCAGTTTGGATGGGGATTCTTAGGAAACAGAGGACCCTGAATGAGAGAAAGTCATGCATTCGTTCATAAACATTTATGGAGTATTTGTTGTGGACTAGTAGAAGCTAGGGTTACAGAAGTTGAACAAAACACAGGTCCGGCCAAAATGAGCTGACCCTTTGCTTAGGAAAGCAAACAAGATACCATCATTCCCGACCCAGTATGGCAAAGAGTGTGCCCAAGTGTTACGTAAGTTCCTACGAACTACCTTAGTTTGTATGTGCATGTGGGCTGGGGCTGGTGGGAGGTTATCTTTGAGGCTGGTGTTATCAGTGAGTTGGGCCTAGGCTGTTGCAAGCAGAGATCCCCAAGTAGAGAAACGAAACCCAAGTCACTTATTTCTCTCGCTGTAGTACTCAGAGCACCTGCCCACAGTTGGTAGGCGGCATTATGGTGATGGTAGCAGGTATCCTCTGCTACCTCTGCACAGTAACGCTGGCTCACCTTACCCGTTACAGCTTGCAGCTCCCTTCTTGGATGGAGTTTCCTGGAAACAGACACCAAGTTAGGGATTCCAGCATAGGACGTTCACTGGGGGTATTCATGGGAACAAGGCCTGTAAGGCAGTGAAGGAAGCGAGGATGCACAGAAATGAAAACAAACTAAGATACAGGTGCCGGAAGACCTAAGCTGATTCAGAGATGTCCCAGGTTGTACAAGTAGCCTGGGTCTTTGTACATGGGCCAGCTGTTGGATGTGGGCTGGGTCTGTGACTGTGGAGGGAGGCTGCTTGCCTAAGTGAAAAGTAATTTCCAGGGAGGGACTCTGCTATTCACTATCTTCAAGCAGCCAGGAAGACAAATACTTCAGCCCAGAAGAGGAGATCCTGGTGGCACACTGCAACCCTTCTCTCTTATGACAAGACCCAGAAGTTGCCTATAGGGCTTGCTCTTGAATACCACTGCACTTAACTCAGCATATGGCCATTTTTCATAATTGCGAAGGGGGTGGAAATAAATATTCTTGAGCAGAACAGCCATGTTCCCAGCTACACTTTAGCCTTCTTCTGCTAACAGAAGAAAGGACGTGTATGTTTTGGGAAGAGCCAGCAGTCTCTGCCCCTTGAACACTGGATGAGTTGGATTCAGGCTGTGAGAGAAGGGAGGGAGCTGTGTTCTGCGTAAAGAAGCTGTCGTATGTAAAAGGTAGCAAGTTGAGGGAAAGCCGGATGCGTCCCAGGGAGACTGACTTGCATTTGTGCATTAGAAGCATGACCTACTGTGGAGGACAGTCAGGGGGGCATGTGTGTCCTGAGGCCCACGTCAGCTTCCTGTCACCTTCATCAAATACCGGCTTTGTCTTTGAGAGCAGCCGGCCATCTTCCCCAGCTCTAGCTGTCTGCTTAATCTCTGCCCAATGAGTGCAGACCCCGTCTGCATTTATAGCATCTAACCCACCAATACTTTCAGCCAAGAGACAAGTTAAATCAGCTGGTGTGTATTACAGATAATCAAGTTTGGTTAAAGCTTTTAATTCCAGACTCCAGCTCTGACACCTGGATTTCTCAGTGGTCCCAGGATGAAATGTTTCTATCTGTGAGATCAGGGGTCACATGGGGCAGCTAAAAATTTAAAGGCACAAACATCCTCACAGGAACAATAACTTGACTTTCTCCAGCACACATTGGCCTACATAAAGACCTGTGAATCCAAAGGAAGGCAGTGAGAAGTCTCACTGTGTATACGCAATACAAATACCTGCCTGAATTGCATGCATGTATTCCTGAAGGGCATACATGTTCTCTACTTGAGTCATCTCTGTGAGACAGTGTCATTGGGTTTTTGACGTTTTTGTCATATTGATTTGTAGGGAATCTTTACATATGGAATACTTAGCCTTGTTTCTGTATTTTTGAACTGTAAAATTTCTCCAATTTTTTCATTTGCCTTTTGATATTGCTTATGCTATCAAATTCATCTGTCCAACCCAGAAAGACCATTTCTACCTTGAGAATATAGAATAATCCTTTCTTGTAGTTTTATTTGTTTGCCATGTGGAGACAACATTCTTATTGAATAATATATCCTTTAAGTATCATTGCTGATTTAGCTTCTAGGAATAAAGATTTGTGCCTTTGTGTGGCAAGGAAGACAACAGAAACCTTGAGTCCTGAATGCTGTTCAATTAAAATTATACTAAGTATTTGGGCTGGTCGGGTTGAAAACATAAATATCTTAAATGTTATTTTTATTTATACTGGTGACACCATCAAAGGAGAAATTGGCAAATTAGAATTTAAATCAAACAATTTTATAATGTAGTAATAGAACATCCATACACTGACAAGAACAGATCAGGCAATGAGGATTATTTCAGCTGATAGTCCTCAGTCAGTAGCGTGCGGTGATAACCAGTGAATTCCAAAGATTATGTTCTCTGAAGGAGGCAAGGACTTCTCAGTTGCAGCCAATGGTTGCCAAGTGGACGAGCCGAGGGTGGTTCGATATGCCAATTTTCAAGAGAAATTAGGACATTTACATGAAATCTCCCATTTTAAAAATGTTGCAGTGATTTTAAAACAACAGCAGCAAGGTGGCCACATTCTATGGAGCAAATAAAATATGTTTGTGAGCTGAGAATGGTCTTTGGGTACTTGTGGATGGCGAGGACTGAAAAATTTTATGAGGGGAATGATATTTATGGGGAAAATTAAGCTTCAATGTTTTCTCCCTTCTCTGCTTCAGTGATAATGGTGAGGATGGTAAAGATAGTGATGGTTATGATTATGCTGATGATAATTATGGTGATGATGATGGTCATGGTGATGAAGATGGTGATGGTGATGATGGTGATGGTGATGGTGGTAATAATGATAGAGATGATGATGGTGATGATGATGGTGATGAAGACAGTGGAGATGATGATGGTGATGATGATGATGGTGATGAAGACAGTGATGATGGTGATGGTGATGGTGGTGATGGTGATGGTGATGATGGTCATGTTGATAAAGATGGTGATAATGATGGTGATGATGATGGTGATGGTAGTGATGATGGTCATGTTGATAAAGATGGTGATAACGATGGTGATGATGATTATGGTGATGGTGATGATGATGGTGTTGATAAATATGGTGATAACAATGGTGATAATGATGATGATGGTGATGGTGATGATGGTGGTCACGTTGATAAAGATGGTGATAACGATGGTGATGATGATGATTATGGTGATGATGATGATAGTGATGATGATGGTGATGATGGTGATGATGATGGTGATGATGGTGATGATGATGGTGATGGTGATGATGATGATGGTGATGATGATGGTGATGATGATGATGATGATGGTGATGATGATG
>PVKP010048563.1:0-14406 GCA_004027715.1 Plecturocebus donacophilus
GCCGGCCAAAAGAGTCGCTCTGGCGACCCGGGTGGCTCCTTCGCCGGGAATCTCCCAGTCTGTGGGCATTAAAAATTCGTCTGCAATTGCAGCATCCACTCGCTCTCTGTGCTTTCACTGAGAGCTACAATCCTGAGCTGCTGCTACGCGGCCATCTTGGATCTCTCTCTGCCCGGTGATGAAATTTTTTTCTGTTTCTTAGTTTTCCTTTGGCGGACGCCTGTTCCCCACAGAACTGGACCTTCCCGGGTTCGCTGTGCTTGCTGTGAAACTCTCAGTCCTCAGCGCTTCCAATTGCTGTTCTCCTTGTGGGGTTGGGACCAGCCGAGCCCATCCGTCCCGTATACTCCGCACCGGGAAGCGCCGCACTGGGGCGCTGGCAAAACAGCCGCGCCAGCCAAAAGAGTCATGCTGGTGACCCGTGTGTCTCCTCTGCCGGGAATCTCCCGGTCTGTGGGCAACAAAAATTCGTCGGAAAGTGCGGCGTCCGCTCGTTCTCTGCGCTTTCACTGGGAGCTACGTTCCTGAGCTGTTGCTTATCGGCCATCTTGGATCTCTCTCCACCATTTATATTTCTTTTTAGGTGAACTGTTTGTTTCTTTCACACATTTAAAAAGTTGGGTTGTTCTTTTCCTTAGTGATTTATAGGAACTCATTTATTTATTTGTTTGTTTGTTTGGAGACTAAGTCTTGCTCTGTCACCCAGGCTTGAGTGTAGTAGTGTGATCATGGCCCACTGCAGCCTTGACCTCCCAGGCTCAAGTGATCTTCCCACTTCAGCCTCCTGAAGAGCTGGAACTAAAAGCATGCCACCATGCCTGGCTAATTTTTTAAATTGTTTTGTAGAGATGGGGGTCTCCCTGTTTTTCTCAGGCTGGTCTTGAACTGCTGGGCTTCATCGATCCTCCTGCCTTGGCCTCCCAAAGTGCTAGGAGTACAGGAATGAGCCTCTGTGCCTGGCCAGAGCTTTTTATATGCTAGGGAATTTGTTCTTTTTCTGTGATACAAACTGCAGATATATTTTCTTCAGTTTGTCATTTAAGTTTTAATTATGATGGGTTGTTTGATTTTACCACACAGGCAATATTATATTTTATTTGGCTGAATTTATCAATTTTTTTCCCTTATGATTTCTGGATTTTGGAGTTATAATTAGGAAGATATTCCTTCTGCAAGGTTTTAAAAGAATTCTTTTCTTTCTTCTGGAACATCTGTCATTTTATTTTACATGTATATCATTGATCTATTTAGAGTTCTGGATAAAGTATGAGATGTGAAACCAACTTTTTTTTTTCCCGGATGACTACCCATTCATTTGTTCCATCATCATTTGAGTGTTTCCTTGTTGATATGAGATGCTAACTATGTAAAATTCACATATGTACTTGACTTTATCTCTGGTCTTTAAGACTTATTTGTCTCTATTTCCTAGTGTCTTGAGGTTTGGAGGTTTGACTGTCCAGTAGTGCCAGTTCTGCCCACCCCCGTCTTTTTCTCATCACTCCTCTATTTAATACATTTATTTTCTTTCCCCATATGAATTTTAGGATCTATAATAATATCTAGTTAGAAAACCTATTGCTATGACATCAGGTTAAATTTATAAATTAAATTAGGGCATATGTTGACATCTTTAAGACGTTGGTGATTCTGCCCCAAAACATGGATGTATTTTTCCATTTGTTCATGTTTTGTTATGTCGTTGTGTAAAATTTTCTTTATAAAGGCCTTGTAGGTTTCTTTTTAAGTTATAGTAATTTTTTTTGTTATTGTATCTCTTGGATTTTCTAGGTATGTAACTCTTTTATTTTAGACAAAGTCACACTCTTGTCCCTTAGGCTGGAGTGCAGTGGCATGATCTTGGCTCACTATAACCTCCGCCTCCTGGGTTCAAGCAATTTTCCTACCTTAGCCTCCTAAGTAGCTGGGATTACAGATGCCTGCCACCACTCCTGGCTAATTTATATACATATTTTTAGTAGAGACGTGGTTGCACCATGTTGACCAGGCTGGTCTTGAACTCCTGACCTCAGGTGATCCACCCGTCTCGGCCTCCCAAAGTGCTGGGATTACAGGCGTGAGCTCAAATAGTACTTATACCTTTCCAATTATTATATTTCTGATTTCTTCTCTAATTTTATAAGGTGGAAATTATAATACAATATTAAATAGTGTTTGTGTGCATAATAAACATAAATAATATATGTGAGCACAGTTACTTTTTCTTGTCCTTGACAAGGGGAATAATTTCATCATTAAGCATAATACTGGGTTTCATTTGAGTTGGAAATAACATATTAGGCATATATGGAGAATGAATAGGTTTTTCTTATTCTTTTTTTTTTTTTTTTAATTTTTTCCATGAATCTATTGAAGGAGACTGAATAGGTTTTTCCTATGATTCTTCCTCATATGTAACCATCCTTTCATTTTCAGAATATATTCCAAATGATCATGATGTTACTATTTTTATTTTTTGAGTTTGACAGATTTATTGGTATTTTAGTAAAGACCTTCATCTCAGTCGTTTCTCTCAGCTTGACCTTGGGTTAATATTTCATTTGGGTCAAGAAAAGAATATGAAGGAGAGGTATGTTATTTTAAAACAAACAGGAAAATGGTCAAAAAGGGATAGTTTGCCTACATTAAAGTAAGTTAAATTCATGTATCTTGATATAATTAAATCATGTAAGAACTAAAAGTTTTACATACATTTCCATTGTTTTACTTGGGGCTTATTCTAAACTTAAATGCTGGTGAACAAAGTGTTAGGAATATACGCAGGCTGCTTCTCTGGAGTTATTACCAACTAAAAGAGCTCAGTGAGCAATTCCTACCTATGAAACAGTCTGAAGCTGCCTCCAAATATATTGTAGGAGTTTTCAAGGAAATTTTTATACTGTATGTTTCTTTTGTCTGTGATTATGCTTTTAAAGATATATTTAACTGTCACATTAAAAAAAGTTCATATGCAATACAAAAATATAAAAACAAACACCCTACAATACACAAATCTAACAAAGTATATGTGGTGAGATTCCAAAAAGTGTTTGAGATGCATTTTCTTTCCTTCTATTTCAGTATCTAAAATGTGCTTTTTGAGAGGCCATTGGTCAATATGTATACATTTAAAATAAACCATATAATTTTACTAGTAAGCAAGCCAGTAAAGTTCATTTCAAATTGGATTTCACAAGTTAATAATTTAAATCCTTACACAAAGTAACAGAAAATGCATCTTCTTATTTTCCATCTTAATACAATGTTAATTTTTTTTTTTTTTGGTATTGGTACTCTTTAAAAAATAAAAACAGCCAAATACTTAAGCAATATGCACATTTAAATTTTCAGTGGTGGTATGTATTTTAAAAGAAACAGCTTCCTTATGATTTGCCTCAAGTTCTGGTGGAAATATTTATAGGAACTAGCTAATAACAAAAAACAAGAGAAGCACATTCAAAATACTCATTTACTTTGGTAGCAAATGGTTTTTCTTTGAAGCTGTGAAGATAGACAAGACCCATTAAGGTGAAGTGGGTTATATAAAAAAATAATACTTTAAGAGCTAAGTGTCTGTATCCACTGATAGCAATGCAATACCTAGTTTATGATGACTTGAAACAAAACAAATTCCCCTAAGGAAAAAAGTTATATTTTAATTTTATCTAAATTTACTGTCAGTCATAGTTAAGTAACATTTCCTTCCCAATACAATACTCCCTCTCTCTATAAGACTGTTCCTGGGAGCCAGCCAAGTTTAGATAATAAGGGAGTAAAGAGAATAACTTTTTGCTTTCCTCTTTTTTTTTGGAGAGGAGTCTCGCTCCCGCCAGGCTAGAGTGCAGTGGTGCGATCCCGGCTCACGGCAACTTCCGTTTTCTGGTTTCCAACAATTCTGCCTCAGCCTCCCGAGTAGCTGGGACTACAGGTATGCACCACCACGCCTGGCTAATTTTTTGTATTTTTAGTAGAGTGGGGTTTCCCCATATTGGCCAGGATGATCTCAATCTCTTGACCTCGTGATCCGCTCACCTCGGCCTCCCAAAGTGCTGGGATTACAGGCGTGAGCCAGCGCACCCGGCCTGCTTCCCTCTTAATGTGCTAATAGTTGTGTCTAAAAAGATACGCAATTCTTAAAAAGGTACCATTTCTGATTATTATCTGTAGCCTTTGGAAACTAATCACATGAAACGACAAAATTAGCAAATGTCTTGAAATCTGTATGTAAAACATAAATTACCTCTGATTTCAAACTCTCATTTGTTAGTGTATCAGTCTTTTAAAAAAATGTAAAAAAAAAAAAAAAGCAGCTCCAAAGATAATCTTATACCATTCTTTAAAGAAGGAAACTGTTCCTTTTAACTTTACACTCACCCCACATCCCAATTTTAAAATATCATTTGTTTGTCTTGGTCATGGACATTTCCAAGATGACATTTTATATTTCGCTCCCATAGCTTCTGGTTATCAGAAAACCCATGCTTTCCTTGAATGGAGTTTGGTCCAGCTGATGTTGGTGTATCCTCTTTAATATTCTTCATCCTCTTCTTTGCTTCTGGAGGCATTTCTTCTAGTTTACTATCTTCATCTTCATTAAAACCTGCTGCTACTGAAAGTGTTATTGGAGCAAGGGTTGGAACAGTTTCCTTAGACTTACTTGATCCAAGTTCGATGGATATGGCTGATGCTTTCTTTGTCTTCTGACTACTTATAGCAAATCCAACTTGGAGATCTTTGTAGGCTTTGTTGGGAGCTCTGCAGCTTCTTTTTCAGCTGATCACTTCTCAGCGCTGCGACTGGAACTTTCCCCTCTATTATTGGAAGAAACAGTCTTAGTTTTCACAGGTTTTTCTGCTTCTTCTTCAGGTTCTCCATCGGCTCCAGCTTGCTGCGACTTTTCAGGCTTCTCCTCTCCCGCCTTCTAGTCCACCATTTTCCCCGCCGCGGCCTCCCCGTTGTTACTATTTTAAAAATGTTCTACTGGATTTTATTTGCTAATATTTGATTTGGGGCAGTCATCAGTGAGATTGGTCTGATGCTATTTACTTCTTTGGCCTTATATATATATAATTATATATGTAAATATGTAGGATGTTTACACACTGGAGAACTTATTAGCCCTCTAGTGTTCAAAGCTAGAAGTTTTCCTTTTTACTTTTCCAATTTTCTGTAGCAATAGAAAAAGAATTGGGATAATTTGTTCTTTCAAAGTTTGATAAAGTTTGATAGAACACCCCCCTTTGTAAACATCTCAGTGTGTTGCTTTTTGTGGGTGATACTTTTTTGACAACTTTACTTTTTCCTGTTTTCTTTTTTATTTATCGATAGAAGAATTTAATGGTGAGACTTTTTCTCTGGGCACTGTGTTAGCAACATCCTGTAAATTCTGATGTGCTGTGTTTTAATTGTCATGGGGGAAAGTTTTTAGTAACAAAATCAGATTTTTAAATAGAGAACAGGATTTTCAGGTTTTCTGTTTCTGTTGGTGTCAGTTTTTGCGAGTTTTATTTTCTAAGAAATGTGTTCATTTCAGGCCGGACATGGTGGCTCTGCCTTAATTGCAGCACTTTGGGAGGCTGAGGCAGGCAGATCACTTGAGGTTAGGAATTGGAGACCAGTCTGGCCAATAAAAGATGAAATCCCATCTCTACTAAAAATACAAAAAAATTAGCCAGATGTAATGGTGGGTGTCTGTAACCCCAGCTTACTTGGGAGGCTGAGGCAGGAGAATTGTTGGAACCTGGGAGGTGGAGATTGCAGTGAGCCGCCGAGATTGTGCCACTCCATTCCAGCCTAGGCGACAGAGAGAGACTCCCTCTCAAAAAAAAAAGAAAAAGAAAAAGAAAAAGAAAAGGGGTTCATTTCATCCTAGTTGTCACATTTGTTGTCATGAAGTCATATTATCTTATGCTATCTTTTAATGTCTGTAGGATCTGTAGTGATAATAACTTTTTCATTCCTTTTATTGGTAATTTGTGTTTTCTTAATAGGTAAAATATACATATAATAAAATTTACTGTTTTAACCATTTTTAGATGTACAATTTAGTGGCAGTAAGTACTTTCAGAGTGTAATGCCATCATTACCACATCCATCTTCAGAACGTGTTCATCATTCCAAACTGAAACTCTACCCATTAGATAGTAACTCCCCACACCCCTTTCCTCTGCTGCCTGGTAACTAGTTCCTACTTTCTGTCTCTGAATTTGCTTATTCTAGGTATCTCATATAAGTGAAATCACATAATACTTGTCCTTTTGCATCTGGCTTACTTCACTCTGTGTTCAAGGTTCATCCATGTAGCATATATTAGAATTTTATTCCTTTTTTAAGACAGAAAAATATTCCATTTTATGTAAATATCACATTTTGTTTATCCATTTGTTTATGGACATTTGGGTAGTTTCTACCTTTGACTATGGTGAATAATGCTTCACTGAAAATAGGTGTACAAATATCTATTCCAATTCTTGCTTTTAGTTCTTTTGGATATATACCCAGTAGAATTGCTGGATTTTATCGTAATTCTATGATTAATTTCTGGAGGAACTACCATACTGCCTTCCACAGTGGTTCTGCCATTTTACATTCCTACCAGCAATACCCAAGGGCTCCAGTTTCTCTACGTCCTTGCCAACACTTTTGTTTTTTCATAGTAACTATCATAGTAGGTGTGGAGTGGTATCTCACTGTGGTTTTGATTTGTATTTACCTAATGGTTGGTAACGTTGAGCATCTTTTTATGTGCTTCTTGGCTATTTGTATATTTTCTTGAGAGAAATATCTGTTCATATCCTTTGTTTATTTTACAATTGGGCTATTTTTTTTTTCTTGTTGAGTTTTAGAAGTTCTTTATGTATTCTGGATATTAACCCCCTATCAGTTACATGATTTACAAATATTCAAATAACTAGCTTTTAATTTAGTTAATTTTCCTTACTATCGCTGTTTTCCATTTTATTGATTTCTGTGATTTAAACTTAATTCTCCCTATAGATTATTATTATTATTTTTTCTTATTTAGGAATAATCTACTGTCACACAACCTCTACTGTAAGGTTGGCAGTCCTGAGACCTCCTTTTGTAATTTAGCATGTTTGGATGTATTTCTGCTCCCAAAGGAATGAAGAGCAGATATTTCCTCCTGCAATCCCTATAGATTCCATTTTCCTCTAGAAGCATTCAGATTATCAAATTTACCTGATACATGTGTGAGGATATATTTTCTTATATATATTGTTTGGTTATTTAGTTGTCAGTGAATTTGTGAGGGTTGTTTCGCTCTACAATTAGGAAACAGCAGTTCAAAACATGCTTGTACATTCTTATCTTTTCATTGTAGTACAAAATTATTTTACTATAAGCATTAATGATGTTGATTTCAATTTATAAATGCAAATATTCAAAGCATAGTAGGAATTTTATTAGAAAATTCTTTTAATGTCCGTGTTCTTTAAATGTACTTAAAATTCTCTTACAGATCAGGAAGCTGATTTTGGATGGATCTTTACAATTAATCCAAGAAGGTCTCAAAAGTGGTTTTCTTAATCCACCTTTTGAAAAACAGGACAAGTGTAGTAAGCCCCTTTCTTTACCACTTGACACCTGCAGTTTGTCAGAATTATGTGACATGGCAAAGCATTTGCCTTCTCTGAATGAAATGGAACATCAGACGTTGCAATTGATGGAAAAGGATACATCTGTTACTGAACAGGATTTATTTTTGCGAGTTGTTGAAAACAACTCTAGCTTTACAAAAGTGATTACTTTAACGGGACAGAAATACCTGCTACCACCGAAAAGCAGTTTTCTTTTATCTGACATTTCTTGTATGCAACCACTTCTGAACTGTAAGTAATTATTGTGTTTGTTATTAGGAAAATATAATTTTTTGTGGGCTCAAAAGTTAAGAGCTAGTCTGAAATTTGAATATGGGTCACCATTTATGAGGATAGGGTAAACACTTTTACTCATGTAATTTTTCTTTTAGATTCAATTTGAAGGGGCTGACTTTTGCTTTTTTTTTTTTTAAATAAGTTTTTATTATGAATAAAGAGTCAAAAACTAGTTTCTAAGAGAACAAATATAGTTACTTCTCTGTACTTGGGAATACAGTATACAATTGTGATTCACTGTACAGTTGTGTTTAACCAAATCACTTTAACTTTTTTTCATGACAAAGTAGAAACACTTCAGTTATGAATATCAATTCCCAAATTATTCTTAGCCTTGTATAAAGGATACATTTTAAGCTAATGTTCAAGCTCATTGTCTAAAATTTCTTGAAACTTTTTCCAGTACAAAGTTAAAAAATTTAAATATTGAAGTCCACAGTCACACAGACCTGTATTTGACTATAGATTCTGAAACTTATTTAACTATGAGTCTTTGGGGTATTCATTTCACAAAACTGAGCCCCAGTCCTCTAATTTATAAAATGGATATAATAATACCTGCTTCCTAGGGTCATTTTGAGTTATATTGATAAAATTGAATTTAATTTGCTGTTTATTGTTGTTTGACATTTTATAGCAAAATTTTAAGTTATTGAGCAACTACACAACTTACTAATGAAAAGCTTCTTTTAATTGCTATCAAGCCATCTTACACATGAGTGGTTATCCATGTAGCAGTGCCATAAGTGCTTCAGAGTAAATGACAGGATAACAAATTAATGAGAAAACCATACTATGCATGAACATTTTTTCTCTTCTTTTTGATCTTTGTTACTCTAATAGCTTAAAAAGTGTCACCTCCTTATTTTAATTTGCATTCTTTTGATTACTTATATAATGGTACACATTTATAAAAACATACCTATGTTTATAAAAGGGGGAGAAGGGACAGCTCTTCCTTACAATAAAATTCCAATTAATAAATGAATGGAATGGTGGATCTAGAGAATTTCCATTTGACAAACATCATAATAATTGGGTGTCAAAGTAGTGGGTGAAAAGATGAGACAGGATATTTTCATGGTCTTAAAATATCTCCTCTGAAGAAACTTGTTAATTACAAGGGAAAAACTGGAGAAACTGCAGACAACACTTTAACCAAAGACTTTTTGACATCCTTTATTTCCTGATATGTTGCACTGATAGGGCAGAGCAGGCATTTGTCAGTCCTCTTGCCAAAAATAAATAATCTAAATTTAATCATGAGATAATACTAGACCCAGATTGAGGGGCATCCTATACAACAATTGGTAGCATTTAAAAGTTTCAAAATCGTAAAAGACAAAGAAAGACCAAGGGGCTTTTCCAGGATGGAGGAGAGTTTGGAGGGATGGCAGCTAATTGCAGTGTTTGATCCTGGGTCAGAAAAAGTACATTAGTAAATAATTGGGGAAGTTTTATTATGGTCAATACAGCAGTTATAAAGGCTGAAATTATTTTTAAAATAAAAAGTAAAAAAAAAAAAGACCTAGATTTCTTAGGACTGTATTAATATGGCTGCCAAGATGCATAGGAAATTTACAAATCATTAGTATTCAGCTTACTGAGCTATAGTCATCAGCAGGTGGTTTCTGCAAAAATTGCAATAGGTGAAATTATGATCCAATTCTAGAGGTAAGGGAAACATCTAATATTTAATGATAAATTACTCTGTTTGAATAAGCACTATATATAGATTCTTTTGGTATGTTTCATTATATTAGTGTCTGTAGTGAAATCACTTGAGTTTTGAAGAAGATGTTTGGTTTTTAAAGTTATCACATAGAGAAGGTATTTTCTAAAATTGTATCTTTGTTTTCAGATAGGAAAACATTTGATGTAATTGTGATAGATCCACCTTGGCAGAATAAATCAGTTAAAAGAAGTAACAGGTAAGTGGAAATGAATTAACTATTAGAAATGCTTTATAAAAAACTGTAGTCCTTTGTACATTATAGTTTAATATAATATAATACTGGCATTACTTTATGATATAGGTTATCTTGCTTTTAATGGTTTTAACATTTTTATTTCTTTAACTAGTTAATTCTCTTGAACTGTAACTATGTATAGGTGTAAGAATGTCAAAGTAGTGCATTTATTAATCATCAGAGCAGTTCAGGGTTGTTTCTGTTAACACCAAAGGACAACATATTTGCCTTCTTCCATATCAGTAGCATTAAAAATTTTTTTTCTTTTAATTCTAATGAATGTCTTTAGTTACATTTTCTCTCACTTTTCAGTTTTCTAGACTGAAAAATTCCAGTTTCCTTGACTTAAACTTCATATGAAATTTCTTCTCCACAGTGATCCTCACCTTTCTTATGCTTCTTGTGAGCTGTGGCAGTAGGATTTGTTTCTTTTCTTTTCTTTTTCTTCTTCTTCTTTTTTTTTGTTTGGAGATAGGGTCTCACTCTGTTGCCCAGGCTGGAATACAGTGGTGCAATCAAAGTTCATTGTAGCCTCAAACTCCTGGTTCAGATGTGCCTCCTGCCTCAGCCTCCTGAGTTACTGGGACTACAAGTGCATGCCACTCTACTTGGCTATTTAAAAAACTTTTTTTGTAGAGACAGTGTCTTGCTATGTTACCCAGATTGGTCTTGAACTCCTAGTCTTAAGCAATCCTCCTGCCTTAGCCTCCCATAGTGCTTAGATTACATATGTGAGCCATCATGCCTGACCAGATTTGTTTCTTTTAAAGTTACAAGAATCATAGAAAGAATTCATGTATCTGTATTCTGTGTGTGTAGATATCTATATCTATATATAATTTTGTTGTGAGTTACTTGAGAATGAATTTATTAAGAGAAAGGGTAAATTACCCTTGAATATTTCAGTATTGATTTCCTAAAAACAAAGATAATTGTCTTACATAATGTAATTATCAAAATAGATAATCAACATTGATATAATATTCTTATTGATTCGGCACTATTATGTACAGACATTATCCAGGTTACACTGATTGTCCCAGAAATATCCTTTGTAGCAAATAAAATTCTGGATTATACATGTTCAGTTGTCATACCTCTTTAGTATCTTTTAACTCTCTTCCTTTGGCTGATTTTAATTTGTATCCTTACCCCTGAGAAATTGTAACTGTGAATCTAAAAGTTTTCAGTAAGTTTTGTTAGTTTAGCAAATTTTTGAACCTGAAGGTGGTTTTGGAAACTACCTAAACCTGCAGTTGGTTTTAGATGTGAGGTGTCTTGAGGACTGGGCCTTCAAACTTTGCAGTTTGGCTAGCTCTGGGCAATATATTTTTATTAATAGTTCTCTTGGGTGTGTAACTGGGAGTAGAATTACTGCACCATGTAATTCTATCTTTAAATTTTTTGAGGAGCTATCAAACTATTTTCTACAGTGCCTGTACCATTTTATATTCCCACCAGCAATGAGGGGTCTAATTTTTCCACATCCTTGCCATTTTCTTTCTTTTTTTTTTTTTGCGTACTTTCCATTGCATCACATAAAGGTGCATGTTTTAGAATTTGCTCAGTGAGTTCCATGAAATTAGAGCTAGAATAGGTGATATGAATGTTTCCTCCTTCTCCACACAAATCAACCCAATTAAATAAAATTAAGGCAATCAAGAAATCTGCAGTTATTGAAATCATGAAACTTCAAATTTTTGACCTGACATTCTTGATAACTGTAGCAAAATTAGTTTTTTCATCACTTTGATTATGAGAAATACTAGTTGCTGGAAGAGCACTTATTTAGATGGCAGGAAACTTATTTAGATGGCAGGAAAAGATCTGAAATCTTTTGCTCATTTATTTGTTTCTTTGACAGAGTTTTGCTCTTGTTGCCCAGGCTGGAGTGCAATGGTGCGATTTTGGCTCACTGCAACCTCCGCCTCCTGGGTTCAAGTGATTCTCCTGTCTTAACTTCCCAAGTAGCTGGGATTACAGGTGCCCGCCACCACACCCAGCTAATTTTTGTATTTTATTTTATTTTTTTTTAATAAAGAGGGAGTTTCACCATGTTGGCCAGGCTAGTCTTGAACTTCTGATCTCAGGTGATCCACCTGCCTCAGCCTCCCAAAGTGTTGTGATTACAGGCGTGAGCCACCGCACCAGGCCCTATTTGTTTTAAGCAATACTTACTGATTGTTCCTGACATACAGTTGTCACATGCTAGAGCTGAATTCCAATGTTTGTTGCATTTGACCATTGGAAAGTCATTTACTTTTTTCAGAGCAGGCATAGTGATAAAAGTCTCATTGGAGTCAACTAAGGAAGAAAATAAAGGAGAGAAAGTAGAAGGACTTGCATACAAGTCTTTAGCTTAGTTGTAGATGAAAGGAGATGGAAGTGAGGGAGTTTCTCTTCTATATTCTCTGTTCCCTTCTTTCTCCTCTTCTCCCCTCCTCATCTTTTCCTCTCCTTTTCTTCTCCCTCTCTCCTTTCTCCTTTTCTCATCCTTCTTCTTTTCAAATGAGACAGGATAATCATATTTATAGATTGATGGTAAAGAACTACTAGAAAAGTTGAAAATACAGAAGGAGGGGAATAATTGGTATTACAAGATACTAGTCTATGGGAATAAGAGAATGCAACTGGAGGGATAAGCTTTAATAGGTGAAATCATGCCATTTCCTTTAAGAGGAAATTATGGACATAGATAAGTAAAAGTATATAAAGGAGAGGGGTTAGGGTTGGGTAGTTGAAGGATCTTCATGGCCTTTAGTTTTACTGATGTATGAGTTAACTTCATCTGCTAAGAGAGAGTTTGGGTAAAGGATCTGAAAAGTGGTGAGGGTTTGTGGTACTTGACCAAGGATAAGTAAAAGAATTGATGAGGAGTTTGAGATCTTAAGAATGGATTTAATAAACTTTTAGTGAGTCAGTTCTGCATTTTCTCTACCTGATTTTCCCTATAAGACAAGTTGAAGAAAATTGTGATACTGATTTAAGATTGGAGGTTTGGAGAGAGATCCAAGATGGCCGATTAGCAACAGCTCAGGAATGTAGCTCCCAGTGAAAGCGCAGAGAACGAGTGGATGCCGCACTTTCTGACGAATTTTTGTTGCCCACAGACCAGGAGATTCCAGGCAGAGGAGCCACACGGGTCGCCAGCGCGACTCTTTTGGCCGGCGCGGCTCTTTTGCCGGCGCCTGGCACGGCGCTTCCCAGTGCGGAGTATACGGGATGGACGGGCTCGGCTGGTCCCATCCCCACAAGGAAAACAGCATTGGAAGCGCTGAGGACTGGGAGTTTCACAGCAAGCAGAGCAAACCCAGGAAGGTCTGGCTCTGAGGGGAAGGGGCGTCCGCCAAAGGAAAACTAAGAAACCGAAAAACTTCATCACCGGGCGGAGAGAGATCCAAGATGGCCACGTAGCAGCGGCTCGGGATTGTGACTCGCGGTGAGGGCGCAGAGAGCGAGTGGACGCTGCAGTTGCAGACGAATATTTGATGCCCACGGACTGGGAGATTCCCGGCGAGGGAGCCACACGGGTCGCCAGAGCGACTCTTTTGGCCGGCGCGGCGCTTCTCGGTGCGGAGTGTGCGGGACTGGATGCCCTTTTAGTCGGGCTCAGCTAGTCCCATCCCCACAAGGAGAACAGCAATTGGAAGCGCTGAGGAGAGAGCGAGCACAGCTGAACCCGGGAAGGCCCAGCTCTGTGGGGAAGGGGCGCCCCCCGAAGGAAAACTAAGAAACAGAAGAAACTTCATAACCAACAAGCCGGACGTCCACTCAGAGACCCAATCTGAAAGTCGGCAACTACAAAGACGACAGGTGGATAAATCCACAAAAATGGGAAGAAACCAGTGCAAAAAGGCTGAGGACACCCGAAATCAGAATGCCTCTCCTCCTACAGGGGATCGCAGCTCCTCATCAGCAAGAGAACAAGGCTTGATGGAGGATGAGTGTGATGAACTCACAGAATCAGGCTTCAGAAGGTGGATAATAAGAAACTTCTGTGAGCTAAAAGAACATGTTCTAACCCAATGCAAAGAAACCAAGAACTTTGAAAGAAGATTTAACGAAATATTAACGAGAATGGACAACTTAGAGAAGAATATAAGTGAATTGATGGAGCTGAAAAACACAACACGAGAACTTCACGAAGCATGCACAAGTTTCAACAGCCGAATTGACCAAGCAGAAGAAAGGATATCAGAGGTCGAAGATCAAGTCAGTGAAATAAAACGAGAAGGCAAGATGACAGAAAAAAGCATAAAAGGGAATGAACAAAGTCTCCAAGAAATATGGGACTATGTGAAAAGACCTAATCTACGTTTGATAGGTGTACCTGAATGTGACAAAGAGGACGAATCCAAGCTGGAAAATACTCTTCAGGATATTATCCAGGAAAACTTCCCCAACCTAGCAAGGCAGGCCAATATTCAAGTCCAGGAAATACAGAGAACACCACAAAGATATTCTTCAAGAAGAGCAACCCCAAGGCACATAATCGTCAGATTCACCAGGGTTGAAATGAAGGAGAAAATGCTAAGGGCAGC
>PVKP010048564.1:0-14405 GCA_004027715.1 Plecturocebus donacophilus
AGGTGAGGGGAGGAAGGCAACAAATTACACTGCCACGTGTGTACCTATGCAACAATATTGTATGTTCTTCACATGTACCCCAAAACCTAAAATGCAATAAAAAAATAAAAAAAAAAATAAAAAAAAAAAGAAGACAAGAAAAAACATAGAATGAGTAATTTCTCTTTCACTAAGAAGTAGAATTAACCACTCTTTTCAGCCTAATAAAATTCTGTTCTGGACATTCTCAAATAACTCAAAGATGCCTAGGTGATTTGTGATAGTGTTCCCAGTGACCCTGTGCTGGTGGCCCAATGATAAGTCAGGGAGGAAAGAGTCAGGTTGATTCTTTTTTTTTTTTTTTTTTTTTTCTTTTGAGATGGAGTCTCACTCTGTTGCCCAGGCTAGAGTGCAGTGATGCAATATTGGCTACCTGCAAACTCTGCCTCCTGGGTTCAAGTAATTTTCCTGCCTGAGCCTCCTAGGTAGCTGGAACTACAAGCACACACCACCACACAGGGCTAATGTTTGTATTTGTAGCAGAGATACAGTTTCACTATCTTGGCCAGACTGCTCTTGAACTCCTGACCTCAGGTGATCCACCCACCTCGACCTCCCAAAGTGCTGGGATTACAGGCATGAGCCACCATACTCAGCCGATTCAGGCTGATTCTAAATAAAAAATGGAGCTGCTTTGGTGGAGTTCCAGAACCTGGATTACCTGTCCCGATGAGGTCACTCTTGGGTAAGAGGAAAGACAAGAATACTCTACCCCAGTATCACATTTTTACACATAGGTACAGTTGTGGTTATTGCTCTGGATACTTCATAGTCTTGATCTTTCACTTCTAAGATGGTCATTTACACTTACAGATTCTGCCATCAGATTCTGCTTACACTGGGATCCTCTCACAGAACTGTAGCAGGTCACTGAACAAGACCTGAAAAGCTCAAAGAGCCACACTCTCAAAGGAGGACATTAAGATGTCTGTGCTGACATCTTACAATGCACAAAATGCCTCCTCTTAGTTTTCTGTACATTTTCAATCCAAAGTCTGCCTTGTCTTGTAAATCTGAGGCAGACGACAAAACTTGTGGAAAGATTCTAGGTGAGATCAACCTCACTCTGCATTTTTCGGTGTTACAGCAAGTACAATCAAAAGAGAGACTTCCTCACATCATGTCTCTGGGTGACAGAGCAAGACTCTGTTTTATTTGTTTGTTTCTTTTTGTTTTTTAAATGATGGATTTGTAAAAGTAAAAAAAGAGACAACAGAGTAAACTGATAAAAGGTTGTTTTTTGGCCAGGGACAGTGGCTCACACCTGTAATCCCAGCACTTTGGAAGGCCACATTGGGTGGATCAACTGAGGTCAGAAGTTCAAGATAAGCCTGGCCAACATGTATTTTCTACTTAAAATACAAAAATTAGCAAGGAGTGGTGGCAGGCTCCTGTAATCCCAGCTACGTGGGAGGCTGAGACAAGAGAATTGCTTGAACCTCGGATGCAGAGGTTGCAGTGAGCCAAGATCACCATTGCACTCCAGCCTGGAAGACAAGAGTGAGACATCATATCAGAAAAAAAAAGGAAAAATGTTAAGCACAGTGGCTCATGCCTGTAATCCCACCACTTTGGAAGGCCATGGTGGGCAGATCAATTGAGGATGGGAGTTCAACAAAAAAACTGCTCTCTAACCAGTCAAAGTAAACAGCTACTATCAGCATTAAAAACACTAATTACCAGCCCGACCAACATGAAGAAACCCTGTTTCAACTAAAAATACTAAATTAGCTGCGCATGGTGGAGCATGCCTCTAATCCCAGCTTCTTGGGAGACTGAGAATCGCTTGAACACAGGAGGCAGAGGTTTCGATTAGTTGAGATCCTGCTATTGCAGTCCAGCTTTGGCAACAAGAGAAAAAGGAACAAGGAGGGAGGGAGCGAGGGAAAAAAGGAAAGGAAGGAGGGATGGAGGGAGAGAGGAAAGGAGGGGAAGAAGAAAACAGAACTGTATGATTACAAAATGAAATGACTGTAAAATGTATCATAGTCAATCTCCTTAAAAGACTGCAAAGATAGAAAGATGGTCATCATAATTAGTTCAAAAGTAGAAAAACATAGAGAACCATGTCATATATAGTTTATCGTAAATTCACATCACAACTGGGGAGGCCATCCATGCATGCCAATTAATTATATTTAATAACAAAATAAACTTTTCACACCTTCATGACTGAGGGTAGTTTTACAATTAGAAGCCCAATGCCTGCCGAAGGTAGGCTTTCACTTTTCTGCAAAAATGGTTGATTAGGGTGCTATCTTCTTGTCTATGTACATTTTAAAGCAATGGCTCTCTACTCCGGAGCACTGGGCTCTAGCACTCCTGTTAGCCCTACCCTGGGGGTTAGTGTATTCTCTTGATCCCTACCATCTGCAATTGAGGGACATTCCACAGCACAGAACTCACAGCTAAGAACTCACAAATTATGAGAACCACAATTGGCACAACTGCACTCCAGTGTCACATCAGACAGTGAAGCATGAGCTGCAGGAGGAGAGCCTGCAGGCCTCCTGGGTAGATTTGCACTTTCACAAAAATGAAAATGGGACCCAGTGTCTCAGCCTAAGTTTCTATTTATAATGGTGATGAGAAAAACACTGCTGGATTTCAAGTAGTAGTCCAGATAGAGATAGTTCCAAAAATTCTCACTGTGAAAGCTCACCTCATTCACAGACACATAGGGAAACTAATAGGTCTAAAGGGAACCTAAAGCATTGGAGATAAAAACAGCTCTTGGCTGGGCAAGGTGGCTCACGCCTATAATCCCAGCACTTTGGGAGGCTGAGGTGAGAGAATCACTTGAGGTCAGGAGTTCAAGACCAGCCTGGACAACATGGCAACAACTCTGTCTTTATTTTAAAAAATACAAAAATAAGCAGGGCATGGTGGTAAGCACCTGTAATCCCAGCTACTGGAAAGGCTGACACAGGAGAATCACTTGAGCCTGGGAGCTGGAGGTTACAGTGAGCCAGGACTATGCCAATGCACTCCAGCATGGATGAAAAGCAACTCTCATTTTCAGAAAGATTATAGTGAGAGAAAAAAAATTAAAAGCATCTTAAGAAAAAAATCAGATTAGATATAAGATTGATCAATTCAGCCAGAAAGTATATCTCTACAAAAAAATTGCTCTCTAACCACTGAAAGTAAACAGCTACTATCAGCATTAAAAACATTAATGTGCCAGGCTCAGTGGCTCACACCTGTAATCCGGACACTTTAGGAGGCCAAAGTGGGTGGATCACTGGAGGTCAGCAGTTTGAGGCCAGCCAGGCCAATAAGGTGAGACCCCATCTCTAAGAAAAATACCAAAATAATTAACCAGGCTTGGTGACAAGTGCCTGTAATCTCAGCTACTTGGGAGGCTGAGATAGAAGAATCACTTGAACCAGGGAGGCAGAAGTTGCAGTGAGTTGAGATCACACCACTAAACTCCAGCCTGGAGATTTTTAACAAAAAACATTAACATTCTTAAGAAAGGGGGCATATTCTCAGAAGACTTTTGTAAGGTTTCCCTTTCAAGTCTGCTTCTCTCTTGTCTTCTAGCCACTGGATGGGGAATCTGTGTTGGAATGCATCTCATAATTTCCACCAGCACCTTTTGTTTGTTAAGAAAATTTCTGTGGTTTTCTTGTATCGTAAGGCATTGAAACACCTGAATAAATCAATGTCTGTGCAGTGAGGCAGCTGCTTTCTCCTTCACATCTTTGGATTACTAGAGCAACTTGTCAGTAAATTTTTAAAAAGAAAAGAACAACCTTTTGCAATAGTTAAGTGTTTCCAAGGCATGCACTTCCACCAGCACTTTCTGATGAATAATTAAAATCTGACTCTGTTTATATAGTGGAATATATTAGAGCTTGCAACATAGCTAACTGAAGAGCTTTTGTTGTTTTTAAGTGGCCACATCACCTGTCTTTTATTTGTCCTGTAATAATAGCAGTATTCCAGCCTAGGTGTGGTGGCTCACGCCTGTAATCCCAGCACTTTCAGAGGCTGAGGGAGGCAGATCATCTGAGGTCAGGAGTTTGAGACCAGCCTGGCCAACATGGTGAAACGCAATCTCTACTAAGAATACAAACATTAGCTAGGCATGGTGGAGGGTGCCTGTAATCACAGCTACTCTAGAGGCTGAGGCAGGAAAATTGCTTCAACCCAGGAAGCGGAGGTTGCAGTGAGCTGAGTTCATGCCACTGCCCTTCAGCCTGGGAGACAGAGTGAGACTCTGTTAAATTAATAGGCATGTCACACTAATACCTACTGTAATAATTTGGTAGTAATTTTTAAATATTAGATATAAATAAGTGTTAATAATTTTAAGGTGCTATTCATAATGTATGTAATAATATGTTGCAAAATTGTAACTATAATACAGTTAAAAGTATGATTAATTTTTTAAATTTTTTAAATATTTTAAAAGTATGATTAATGATATTAAAATAGCTACTTAAGAAATGTATTAAAAGTAAATATTGTTGCCAAATATTCAGACTATCATAGAATACACTGTTTAATTTATATAAATGCAGGTTGTCTAAAAACACTACACTTAACTATGCTAACTGTTCTAAAGTAATTAAAAAAAAAAGATCGAGATCCAAGATGGCCAATTAGGAGCAGCTCAGGATTGCAGCTCCCAGTGTAAGTGCACAGGCTGCTGCAGGTGATCCCCAGGAAGCAGGGCCTAAAGTGGAACTCAGCAGTCCTACAGCAGAGGGGCCAGACTGTTAGAAGGAAAACTAAGAAACAGAAATAACTTCATTATCAACAAACTAGACGTCCACTCAGAGGCCCAATCTGAAAGTCAGTAACTAAAGAGATGACAGGAGGATAAATACACAAAGATGGGAAGAAACCAGCGCAAAAAGGATGAAAACACCCGAAACCAGAACACCTCTCCTTCAACAAGGGATCACAACTCCTCACCAGCAAGAGAACAAGGCTGGATGGAGACTGAGTGTGATGAAATGACTGAATCAGGCTTCAGAAGGTGGGTAATAAGAAACTTCTATGAGCTAAAAGAACATGTTCTAACCCAATGCAAAGAAACTAAGAACCTTCAAAAAAGATTTGACGAAATGCTAATGAGAATGGACAACTTAGAGATGAATATAAGTGAATTGATGGAGCTGAAAAACACAACACGAGAACTTTGTGAAGCATGCACAAGTTTCAACAGCCGAATTGACCAAGCAGAAGAAAGGATATCAGAGGTCGAAGATCAAATCAATGAAATAAAACCAGAAGGCAAGATTAGAGAAAAAACAGTAAAGGGGAATGAACAAAGTCTCCAAAAAACATGGGACTATATGAAAAGACCTAATCTACATTTGATAGGTGTACCCCAATGTGACGAAGAGAATGAATCCAAGCTAAAAAATACTCTTCAGGATATCATCCAGGAAAACTTCCCCAACCTAGCAATGCAGGCCAA
Source organism: Plecturocebus donacophilus (assembly GCA_004027715.1). Taxonomy (NCBI): domain Eukaryota; kingdom Metazoa; phylum Chordata; class Mammalia; order Primates; family Pitheciidae; genus Plecturocebus; species Plecturocebus donacophilus. Next base: position 5,474 of record PVKP010048564.1, read on the forward strand.
TATTCAAGTCCAGGAAATACAGAGAACACCACAAAGGTATTCCTCAAGAAGAGCAACCCCAAGGAACATAATCGTCAGATTCACCAGGCTTGAAATGAAGGAGAAAATGCTAAGGGCAGCCAGAGAGGAGGGTCCGGTTACCCACAAAGTGAAGCCCATCAGACTCACAGCACATCTCTCAGCAGAAACCCTACAAGCCAGAAGAGAGTGAGGGCCAATATTCAACATCCTTAAAGAAAAGAACTTTCAACACAGAATTTCATATCCAGCCAAATTCAGCTTCAAAAGTGAAGGAAAAATAAAATCCTTTGTGAACCAGCAAGTACTCAGAGATTTCATCACTATGAGGCCTGCTTTACAAGAGCTCCTGAAACAGGCACTAAACATAGAAAGGAACAATCAGTGCCAGCCACTCCAAAAACATACCAAATGGTAAAGATCATCAGCACAATGAAGAATCTGCATCGACTAATGGGCAAAGCAGCCAGCTAGCATCAAAATGGCAGGATCAAATTCACACATAACAATATGAACCCTAAATGTAAATGGACTAAATGCCCCAATCAAAAGACACAGACTGGCAAATTGGATAAAAACCCAAAACCCATCTGTGTGCTGTATCCAGGAAACCCATCTCACATGCAAGGATACAAAAAGGCTCAAAATAAAGGCATGGAGGAAGATTTACCAAGCAAATGGAGAGCAAAAAAAGCAGGAATTGCAATTCTCGTCTCTGATAAAATAGACTTTAAACCAACGAAGATCAAAAGAGACAAAGAAGGACATTACATAATGGTAAAAGGATCAATGCAACAAGAAGAGCTAACGATCCTAAATATATACACACCCAATACAGGAGCATCCAGATACATAAGGCAAGTTCTTAATGACTTACGAAGAGACTTATACTCCAAAACAATAATAGTGGGAGACTTTAACACCCCACTGTCAATATTAGACAGATCGACCAGACAGAAAATTACCACAGATATCCAGGACTTGAACTCAGACCTGGAACAAGCAACCTTATTTACAGAACTCTCCACCCCAAATCCACAGAATATACATTCTTCTCAGCACCACATCATACCTACTCTAAAATTGACCACATAATTGGAAGTAAATCACTCCTCAGCAAATGCAAAAGAATGGAAATCATAACAAACAGTCTCTCAGACCACAGTGCAATCAAGTTAGAAATCAGAATTCAGAAACTGACTCGCAACCGCACAGCTTCATGGAAACTGAACCACTGGCTCTTGAATGTGGACTGGATAAACAATGAAATGAAGGCAGAAATAAAGATGCTCTTCGAAACCAATGAGAACGAAGGCACAACATACCACAATCTCTGGGACACATGTAAAGCAGTCTCTAGAGGAAAATATATAGCAATAAGTGCCCAAATGAGAAGCAAGGAGAGATCTAAAATTGACACTCTATCATCAAAATTAAAAGAGCTAGAGGAGTAAGATCAAAAAAAACTCAAAACCTAGCAGAAGCCAAGAAATAACTAAGATCAGAGCAGAACTGAAGGAGACAGAGATACAAAAAACCCTTCAAAAAATCAATAAATCCAAGAGCTGGTTTTTCAAAAACATCAACAAAATAGACCACTAGCCAGATTAATAAAAAAGAAAAGAGAGAATAACCAAATAGATGCAATAAAAAACGATAAAGGGGATATCAGCACAGATTCCACAGAAATTGAAACCATCAACAGAGATTACAAACAACTCTATGCACATAAACGGATAAACCTGGAAGAAATGGATAAATTCCTAGACACTTGCCTCCTCCCAAGTCTAAACCAGGAAGAAGTTGAAACCGTGAATAGACCAATAACAAGGTAGGAAATTGAGGCAGCAGTTAAGAGCTTACCACCCAAAAAAAGCCCAGGTCCAGATGGGTTCACAGCTGAATTCTACCAGACATACAAAGAGGAGCTGGTACCATTCCTTCTGAAACTATTCTAAATAATCCAAAAATAGGGAATCCTTCCCAGATCATTTTATGAGACCAACATCATCCTGATACCAAAACCCGGCAGAGATTCAACAAGAAAAGAAAACTTCAGGCCAATATCCATGATGAATATAGATGCAAAAATCTTCAATAAAATACTGGCAAACTGATTGCAACAGCACATCAAAAAGCTTATCCACCATGATCAAGTAGGATTCATCCCAGGGATGCAAGGCTGGTTCAACATACACAAGTCTATAAACATAATTCACCATATAAACAGAACCAAAGACAAAAACCACATGATTATCTCAATTGATGCAGAGAAGGGCTTTGACAAAATTCAACAACCTTTTATGCTAAAAACCTTCAATAAACTAGGTACTGACAGAACGTATCTCAAAACAATAAAAGCTATTTACGACAAACAAACAGACAGTATCATACTGAATGGACAAAAACTCGAAGCATTCCCTTTCAAATCCGGCACTAGACAAGGATGCCCTCTCTCACCACTCCTATTCAATATAGTACTGGAAGTTCTAGCCAGAGCAATCAGGCAAGAAAAAGAAATAAAGTGTATTCAAGTAGGAAAGGATGAAGTCAAATTGTCTTTATTTGCAGACAACATGATTGTATATCTAGAAGACCCCATTGTCTCAGGCCAAAATCTCCTGAAACTCATAAGCAACTTCAGCAAAGTCTCATGATAAAAAATCAATGTGCAAAAATCACAAGCATTCCTATACAACCAATAACAGACTTAAAGAGAGCCAAATCAAGAATGAACTGCCATTCACAATTCCTACAAAGAGAATAAAATACCTAGGAATACAACTAACAAGGAATGTAAAGGACCTCTTCAAGGAGAACTACAAACCACTGCTCAATGAAATAAGAGAGGACACACACAGATGGAGAAACATTCCATGTTCATGGTTAGGAAGAATCAATATCGTGAAAATGGCCATACTGCCCAAAGTAATTTACAGATTCAATGCTGTCCCCATCAAGCTACCAATGACCTTCTTCACAGAACTGGAAAAAAACCACCCTAAAATTCATATGGAACCAAAAGAGAGCCTGCGTAGCCAAGTCAATTCTAAGCAAAAAAAACAAAGCGCGAGGCATCACACTACCGGACTTCAAACTATACTACAAGGCTGCAGTAATCAAAACAGCAGGGTACTGGTACCAAAACAGAAATATAGACCAATGGAACAGAACAGAGGCCTTGGAGGCAACACAACATATCTACAACCATCCGATCTCTGACAAACCTGACAAAAATAAGGAATGGGAAAAGGATTCCCTGTTTAATAAATGGTGTTGGGAAAACTGGCTAGCCATGTGCAGAAAGCAGAAACTGGACCCCTTCCTGACACCTTACACTAAAATTAACTCCAGATGGATTAAAGACTTAAACCTAAGACCTAACACCATAAAAACCACAGAAGAAAATCTAGGCAAAACCATTCAGGACATAGGCATAGGCAAGGACTTCATGACCAAAACGTCAAAAACATTGGCAACACAAGCCAAAATAGACAAATGGGACCTAATCAAACTCCACAGCTTTTGCACGGCAAAAGAAACAGTCATTAGAGTGAATCAACAACCAATAAAAAGGGAAAAAATTTTTGCAGTCTACCCATCTGACAAAGGGCTGATATCCAGAATTTACAAAGAACTAAAACAGATTTACAAGAAAAAAACAAATAAGCCCATTCAAAAGTGGGCAAAGGATATGAACAGACACTTTACAAAAGAGGACATACATTAGGCCAATAAACATATGAAAAAATGCTCATCAGCACTGGTCATTAGAGAAATGCAAATCAAAACTACATTGAGATACCATCTCACACCAGTTAGAATGGCGTTCATTAAAAAATCTGGAGACAACAGATGCTGAAGAGGATGTGGAGAAATAGGAACACTTTTACACTGTTGGTGGGAGTGTAAATTAGTTTAACCATTGTGGAAGACAGTGTGGCGATTCCTCAAGGACCTGGAAATAGAAATCCCATTTGAACCAGCAATCCCATTACTGGGTATATATCCAAAGGATTATAAATCATTCTACTATAAGGACACATGCACACGAATGTTCACTGCAGCACAGTTTACAATAGCAAAGACCTGGAACCAACCCAAATGCCCATCAATGATAGACTGGACAGGGAAAATGTGGCACATATACACCATGGAATATTATGCAGCCATCAGAAACGATGAGTTTGTGTCATTTGTAGGGACATGGATGAACCTGGAAATAATAATTCTCAGCAAACTGACACAAGAGCACAAAATCAAACACTGCATGTTCTCACTCATAGGCGGGTGTTGAACAATGAGAACACATGGACACAGGGAGGGGAGCACTTCACACTGGGGTCTGTTGGGGGGAAATAGGGGAGGGACAGTTGGGGGTTGGGAGTTGGGGAGAGATAGCTTGGGGAGAAATGCCAGATATAGGTGAAAGGTAGGAAGGCAACGAATCACACTGCCATGTGTGTACCTATGCAACAATACTGCATGTTCTTCACGTGTACCCCAAAACCTAAAAAGTAATAAAAAATAAAATAAAATAAAAATAAAAAATAAATAAATAAAACTATGAACTTCACTGTTCAGTTTACATAATGAACTATTCTTGATTTTCATTGTAGGTATTTCAGTCTATCAAAATTACCTTGGATAATCACATTTCTGTCAAAGGAACTTATATCTGCATCTTTAAGTCTTTATCATTCTGTATTGCTAAATTTGATTCTACCGTTAAATAAACCTTTGCCAAAGCAAAAACAAAGCAGCAAATTTTAAATCCCAAATAAAGATAACCCTGAGTCAAAAAGAATGATAAAAGGTTTATTTAGCTGTTAATAAAATTTAAATATATTTCCAAAAAGCAGAGAAAAAAATCTACATATAATCTAAATGCTTTAATAAAACAGAGTGGAACAAAACACTCTCCCTTATATTCACATATGTGAATAAAGTCTATTATTTTTAATTTACATTTTCTTCTAAAACAACCATGTCAGTGGACATGTTCCTGAACTCTTGGACATCTGAATTGTTAATTTGAAAGAATGTTTATCATTAAAAAAGCAGAAGAGAGAAAGGTGTTATAATAAGTTGATGGGTATACATAAATAAATCAAGTTGTTAGAGACCTATGAAGAGAATGAGATACTGACACAATAATAGTGGGAGACTACAACACCCATAGATACTAGTAGAAACATTATTGAGGCAGAAAATCAACAAAGTTATTAAGACTCAAAGTCAACACTTGAGTAAATATTCCTAATAGATTTCTACAGAATTCTCCATCTAAAAATAACAGTATACCGTCTTCTCATTACCACGTGGCACATACTCTAAAATTGATCACACAGTCAGAAGCAAAACAATCCTCAGCAAATTTAAAACTTCCAAACTTATGAACCACACACAGAAGCCACAGCTTGATAAAAATGTAATTCAATAAAAAAAAAAACTTGAATTATACAATTACATGGAAATTAAATAAGCTAAACTTGTATTACTTTGGGGTAAATAATGAAATTAAGGCAGGAACCAAGAAATTCTTTGAAAAAAATGAGAACAATGATACGACATACCAGAATTTTTGCAACACAGCTAAGGTCATGTTAGAAGATAAATTTATAACATTAAATGCTTACATCAAAAAGTTCAAAAAAAACCGCAGTTTATGTCAGGAGTTTGAGACCAGACAGGCCAATGTGGTGAAACCCCATCTCTACTAAAAATACAAAACATTAGCTGGGGGTAGTGGTGGGCACCTATAATCCCAGCTACTCAGGAGGCTGAGGCAGGAGAATCGCTGTTACCCGGGAGGTGGAGGTTGCAGTGAGCCGAGATCGCAGCACTGCACTCCAGCCTGGGTGACAGAGTGAGACTCAAAAAAAAAAAAAGAAAAAAAGAAAGAAAAGGAAGAAAAGAAAGGAAAAGGAAAAAAAAGGGATCTCAGTTTAACAACCTGACATCATAAATAAAAAGCTGAGAGAAGCAAGAGCAAATCAGCCCCTAAGTTAGCAGAAGACCAGAAATAACCAGCATCATTTCTGAATGGAAGAAGATTTTGGCATGAAAAACTCTACAGATCAATAATTAATTGCAGGAGTAAAATATTTTAAAAAATAAAATAAACCACTAGCAAGATTAATGAAGAAAAAAAAAAGATCCAAATAAACACAATTAAAAATGACAAGAGACATAAGCACTGACCCCACAAAAATATACTGAAATCTACTATGAACACCTCTATGCACACAACCTTGAAAATCTAGAAGAAATGGACAAATTCTTGAACAAATATATTCTCTCAAGACTGAATAAAAAGGAAATCAAAGTCCTTAATAGGTCAATAACAAGCTCGAAATGAATTAGTAATACAGTAACTTACCAACCAAAATAGCCCAGAACCAGATAGATTCACAGCTGAATTCTACTAGATGTATGAAGGAGAGCTAGTACCATTTCTACTAAAACTCTTTCAAAAAATTTAAAACAGCACGATTCTGATACCAAAACTTGACAGAGATAAAACAAAAGAAGAAAACTTTAGACCAATATGCTTGATGAACAATGATGCAAAAATTCTCAACAAAATATTGACAAACCAAATTGAGGAGGACATCAAAAAGTCAACTGACTATGATTAAGTAGGGTTTATTTCTGGGATGCAAAGTTAATTCAACGTACATGAGGTGGGGCATGGTGGCTCATGCCTCTAATCCCAGCACTTTGAGAGGCCAAGGCAGGCAGATCATCTGAGGTCCGGACTTCAAAGCCAGTCTGGCCAACATGGCTAAATCATGTCTCTACTAAAAATTCAAAAATTAGTCGGGCATGGTAGTGGGCACCTGTAATCCAGCTGCTTGGGAGGCTGAGGCAAAAGGATCGCTTGAACCCAGGAGGCAAAGTTTGTAGTGAGCTGACATTGCACCATTGCACTCTATCCTGGACAACAGAGTGAGACTCTCAAAAAAAAAAAAAAAAAAATGAATGTGATTCATCACATAAACAGACCTAAAGGCAGAAAACACAAAATTATGTCAATAGATGCAGAAAAGGCTTCCAATAAAATTTAACATTTTTATCTTATAAAGCCTCAACAAAATAGACATGGAAGCTACATATTTCAAAATAATGAATTATCTATCACAAACCCACAGCCAGCATGCTGAATACACACAAACTGGAATCATTTTTCTTTGAAAACTGGCACAAGACAAGGATGCCTTCTTTCAACACTCCTATTCAACATAAAATTGGAAGTCTTTGTCAGAGCAATTAGGAAAGATAAAAAAAAAAATGACATGCAAACAGGAAGAGAGAAAGTCAAACTTATTTCTGTTTGCACAAGACATAATGCTGTATCTGAAAAACCCTATAATCTTGGCAGAAACCCTTTCTAAACTGACAAAAAACTTCAGAAAAATTTCAGAATACAAAATAAATGCACAAAAATTAGCAGCATCTCCATAAATCAAAAACATGCATGAATCCAAATCAAAAATGAAATTCCATTCACAATCACTACAAAGAGAATAAAATATCTAGGAACACAGCTAATGAGGGAGGTGATAGATCTTTATGACAAGACTGACAAAACTCTGCTTTAAAAAGTCAGAGATAAAACAAACAAATGGAAAATCATTTCATGCTCATGGATAAAAAAGACTAATATTATTAAAATCATAATACAGCTAAAAAAATTACAGATTTAATGCTATTTTTATCAAACTACCAAAAATTTTTCTTAACAGAACAAAAAATATATATATTTTAAAATTTATATGGAACCAAAAAAGAGCCCAAATAGCCAAGGCAATCATAAGCAAAAAGAACAAAGCTTAAGTCATTACATTACCTGAATTCAAACTATGCTACAGGGCTACAGTAACAAAGCAACACCATTCTGGTACAAAACAAACTCATTCATAAACCAATGCAACAGAATAGAGAGCCCAGAAATAATGCCACATACCTACAATCATCTGGTCTTTGACAAAGAAAGAATCTGGGAAGAATTCCCTATTTAATAAATGGTGCTGGAATAACTAGTTAGCACTATGTATATGATTGAAACTGAAAGCTTTCATTAAACCATAAACAGAAATCAACTTGAGATAAATTAAAGATTTAAATGTAAAACTTCAATTTATAAAATACAAAACAAAAAACGTGAGATAACTTAGAAAATACCACTGTAGATGTAGAATCAGGCAATTTTTAAATAAAGATGCCAAAAGCAATTGCAATAAAAACAATAATTGACAAACAGAACCTAATTTGGCTAAAAAAGCTTCTTCACAGAAAAGGAAACCATCACCACAGTAAACAAACAAGACACAGAATAAAAGAAAATATTTGCAAACTATGCTTTTGACAAAGGTCAAGTACTCATGATTTATAAGAAACATAAGTTTACAGAAAACAAAAAAACCTCAATAAAAAGTAGACAAGGAGAGAGATCCAAGATGGCCGCGTAGCAGCAGCTCAGGATTGTAGCCCCCAGTGAAAGCACAGAGAGCGAGTGGATGCCGCAATTGTAGACAGATTTTTGATGCCCACAGACTGGGAGATTCCCGGCGAGGGAGCCACACAGGTCGCCAGTGCGACTCTTTTGGCCGGCGCGGTGCTTCTCGGTGCAGAGTGTACGGGACTCGGTGCCCTTTTAGTCGGGCTCGGCTGGTCCCATCCCTACAAGGAGAACAGCAATTGGAAGCGCTGAGGACTTGAGAACAAGCACAGCTGAACCCGGGAAGGCCCAGCTCTGTGGGGAAGGGGCGCCCCCCGAAGGAAAACTAAAACAGAAAAAACTTCATCACCAACAAGCCGGACGTCCACTCAGAGACCCAATCTGAAAGTCTGCAATTACAAAGATGACAGGTGGATAAATCCACAAAAATGGGAAGAAACCAGTGCAAAA
>PVKP010048565.1:0-14404 GCA_004027715.1 Plecturocebus donacophilus
TCTACTATAAGGACACATGCACACGAATGTTCATTGCAGCACAGTTTACAATAGCAAAGACCTGGAACCAACCCAAATGCCCATCAATGATAGACTGGACAGGGAAAATGTGGTACATATACACCATGGAATATTATGCAGCCATCAAAAACGATGAGTTTGTGTCCTTTGTAGGGACATGGATGAACCTGGAAACCATAATTCTCAGCAAACTGACAGAAGAACACAAAATCAAACACTGCATGTTCTCACTCATAGGCGGGTGTTGAACAATGAGAACACATGGAGACAGGGAGGGGAGCACAATACGCTGGGTTCTGTTGGGGAGAAATAGGGGAGGGACAGCGGGGGGTGGGGAGTTGCGGGGAGATAGCATGGGGAGAAATGCCAGATATAGGTGAAGGGGAGGAAGGCAACAAAGCACACTGCCATGTGTGTACCTATGCAACAATATTGCATGTTCTTCACATGTACCCCAAAACCTAAAATGCAATAAAAAAAAAAACCTTAAAGTTCTTGACTGATATCCTTTTCTCATACTTCCCAACTAACCTATTATCAAATATTCTTGATGCTCCTTTCAAAAATATATCCATTAGGTAAAATTTTATGTTGATGTTTCCTCTTTGTAGATATTTCTCCAACTAATATTTGCTTATATTTCCTTGTTTTTATGTACTTCAAAAGAAAAGTTTTGAGAGGACAATCAATGATTACAAAAGTGTAGCATCTGCTAATTGTATGGATTTTGCTCCTAAAATCTTATCTCTAAGCTTTCCATCAGCATATTTGTAAGAAATGAGTAAACTAGCTGTCTAAAATTTTGTGTGTGACAAATGTCGTTATGCAGCTCAAAGAAATTACCTGTTTAGGTTTAATTCTCCAGCCAGCTTACACTAGAAACATTTGGTATGATGGTATAGAAGCAGGAAATAGTAATTTATACTCTATTACTAAAAATCATAAAAACAATAAAATATTACTATGGGGTTTCTTAACTTTAGATTTTATTTAACATGATGCAAATCTTTGTTTAGTTTATTAACAAACAACAGTTTTAAAAAAGAAAGATTGTGCAATATACTAGCAATCAGGAGAGAAATTCTTTTTTCTAATATAGTACTCTTGTAGTAGATAGTAAATGATTTTCTTCAGGAAAGCTAAAAAAAATTACATAAACATATTTTTTTTTAATCATTTTTTTTTTTGGAGACATAGTCTTCCTGTTGTTATCCAGACTGGAGTGCAGTGACAAGACCATAGCTCACTGCACCCTTAAACGCCTGGGCTAAAGTGATTCTCCCACCTCAGCCTCCCTACCAGCTGGGACTACAGGCATGTACCATCACATCCAGCTAATTTTTTAATTTTCTGTAGAGACAGGATCTTGCTATATTGCCCAGGCTGGTCTCAAACTCCTAGCCTCAAGCATTTCTCCCACCTCAACCTTCCAAAGTGTTGGGAATACAGGCATGAGTCATCGCACTCCATAAACACACTTTTTCATTTGGAAGGTATCAAGCAAGTGGCCAGGTTTCTGCCCTGCTAAACTTCCCATTCTATCAAAGCCATGTTTTCTTTAGTATCCTTCTAGGAAGGAAATATATGAATAAGTAAATGAAGGATGAAAATAATTTTCCCTCTTCATAGATATTCAAAGAAAATACCAGAGTAACCCCTGGAGAATTGTAGAACACTTGACCACAACTTAATAGAGAAAATTAATTTTGTCACAGTTTCAAAGACTTATATGATTAACATGTAAAATCGTTTTAAAATTTGGTAGCAACTCTTACTTGAGGCATGGAATACTGTCTTTTGTTACTCCTTCACTAGCAACAGTGTTAGTGCTCCCGGAAAGACTCCTTGAAGAAGGAAGCTGGGTTGAAAGATCTGGAAATGGAGGACTTGTTTCTGGTTCGGGGGTAATAATATCTTCAACATCATACTGAAGTCGTACCTCTAATGACTTAAAAAAATCAAGTTTAAATTTAATCTAAGTTACAGTAATAATCATCAAGTTTTAATTTAGTCTAAGTCATAATAAATAATCGCATTAAAACACCTGATAACTTTTTAGGAATCATTCACACAGTCTTTTTCAAATTAATAAGTTCAATTTCAATTTATAGTAAAGTTGAGAAGTATCTCATACTAAGTAGTTAATTATATGGACTATTCAATGGCAATCACAAAAATGTAAAATTTTAAACTCCAGAATTAAAAGAAAAATACCTCAGTGAAGATAAAGTTTTAATATAATAAATATACTTTAAGATACAGTATAAATTACAATTTGACATATAATAACAAAAGAAGAAATCGGTTATGGTTATTCCAATGACAGAAATTAAACTTTTTTCATATATACACACAAATATGTATGTGTGTGTAGAGTGTATGTGTTTGTGTATGAAAAAATTACTTGTTTAAAGCCTTTTAGTATAAAAATTTTCCAAAAGAAATTCCATATTTTTGGTTGTTTGTTTTATTACCTTGGTTCTTGTTTAGCTAGATCCAAATTACTTATAAAAAGCATATAATAATTTATATAGGAATAAAGAGGTGGCCTAACAACCTTTTTTAAACCAAAAAAGTTTTAAAACTAAGTACTTTATGACTGCATTAAGTGCATTCAATAATTCATTTAGAACTGATTTTATAACATATATTTGCTTTATAATGTAAAAATGAGCATTTTTGAGATTAAAAAGAATTACTTACAAAAATGTCATTATGGGAATATTACCAAAATTATTGTCATAATTATTTTAAAACTACAGCAAAACCTCTAGTGGTGGCAATACAGTTACCAATTATTGAGTGCTTACTACAGTAAGGACACTATTATAATGTCTTTATACAATCATCACAAGAACCCTATGAAATTGGTATTTGTATTTCAAGTTTATTTTTATTTTCCATTTTTATTTACACAGGGGATTATACACATGATGAAACTGAATGACAGCCACATTCTACTATTGACTTATGACTTGCTCAGAGTCACACAGATATTTAATGGGAAAGCCAGAATTAAAACCTTGGTTTATCTGACTCCAATGCCTGGCCTTTTAGCTACTATGCAATAGAAGGGTAATATTAATTTTAGCTGTTGAGGAAAAAACACTTATACACAGTTCTATAGTAAATTATCTTCTGGTAAAATAGGCAAGGTAGAGAAGAACAATTATTTACAGGTGGCTTCATTTATAATTAATTTATCCCATAAAAATCATCATTATTTTGAATAAGTAGAGTATTTCCTTGATTTAAAAATTAAGATTAGGTAAGATTGCCCCATAATTAAATCCACCACATAAAAATGTTGCTACATAGAAAATCATTAAAAATACGTTATTGTAGCTGAGAAATAATCATTTATGGCAAATAGTTGATGAGAAAATGAAAATCAGATGAACTTAAAAATTAATAAAAATATAGAACAAAGCCTGCATTAATTTTTTATACATAAAATAATAACTATATGTATAAAACATATATTTTATTAGTATATACAGAAGAATATATAGGTATATATTCCACAATATATACATATTTCAAAACATCATGTTGTAGAGTTGACTTATTTTGGCCAGGTAGATGCTACTCACGTAACATAAAAAAGAAAAATGAGAAAATTGTGACATGTTTAATTTGTAGCAAGATTAACTTAAAACTAACTAAGCTTGTTTTGATACTGAAAAAAATACAAAGTTTTGATAGAGAACTGCTTTGGCCTTTTAAGCCAAACCATTTATTAACATGTTACAGTAAGGGACAAAAGTAATGTAAAATCCTATGAATTTTATTACTGGCCACATACTGCACACTTGATGAAAACCATACCAAGTAGTAGTCAAATCTATGATAGTGGCTTTCTTTTAATAACGGTAAGTGTGAAAGTTAAATTTTAAATAACTTACCACTATTTCTGTTGTAATTTCGTATCTGCTGAATCTGTAAATTATGACATATGCAGAGACTCCTGATACACAGAATATTCTGCTCTCTGGACACCAGTAAATCATCTGAATGGCAAATGGATCTTCCTCTACAATTTCACATGTTTGTTTTCCTTCTCCTACCTTCTGTTTTTCAAACACTTTTGAAGTTTTTAGCTTGTACAGCATCTGCAGAGTTACTATAAGACATTGAAGCACAGTTATCTTTTAATTTAAACTTAATTATTAGATATTATTAAAGCTTTTCCAAATATATTTGCTAAACCACAAAAGTAAACCTAAGTAGATAAAGTGAATTATATTTTAACTAGTAAACATTCAATGTCATGCTTTCATATCAGTACAGTAGCTAGGGGGAGAGCACAGGGAAAAAATAAACATTCCTTGAATACACTATATACCAAGGAATATATAGTAGCTTTCTTGTATCAGTCTCAGAAAATTCTCATGTAGGAAGTATTTTTATCATAATTTATTGATGAAAATATTGGGGCTCAGAAAGTCTAAAATGGGAATACTGAAAATAATTCTTTCCTAGAGGAGACTCCTCCATTCTTTATCTCAAATTTTCCCGTTTGATTGCTAGAGAGGGTGATGATACTCCTAGAGGGTTTACTACCCTCAACAAATTTTTAGACATTCCTTGAGATAAGAAACATTGCAATTTACCAGTTAGGAATATTGGGAGTCCAATAATCTGTTAACTATTATAGAAGGGATCTTTTCTGAGTGGCTCTATGTCAAAAAAGGATCAGATATAATATCATAAACTGTGTTTGTGAACTGTTTTCAAGAATATTTGGGGGAATATTTTTCTACTGGAGACCATGATGATAACTCTCTATAAAAGACCTATGATTCTACAAATAATCCTTCGGTAAAATTTTAAATATCAGGAGTTCTGAGAAAAGTGCATAATCTGAATCTAATAATGAGAAACATTAGTCAAACCAGATTGAAGGAGATTCTATAAAACAACTGGCCTAAACTTCTTAAGAATGTCAATATCATAAAATGAAGACTCAGGAACTTTTCTAGATTTTTTTAAAACTCAGGAGACATGATGACTAAATGCAACAAATGATCCTGGATTTGTTTTTGTTGTAAAAACTATTAATTTGCAAAAGCTGAATAAAATCCAGAGATTAGATAATAGTGTTGTGTCAGTGTAATCTCCTGGTTTTGATGATATATATCTGGTTATGTAAGTGAATGCCTTTGTTTGTAAGAAATACACAGTGAAGTATTTAGGGGTATGTAATGTTAGACGAACATTGTGTCTCCAATTTACTCTCAAATGGTTAAGTAAAAAAGCTATATGTATATATGTATATGTGTGTGAGAGCAAAATGTATGGAGGGAAGAGAGAAAGAGTAAGAGAGATAGGGATAGGGATGGAACAAACGTAGTATACACTGATATTTGGAGAATCTGGTTGAGAGGTATAAAACATTTCATAGTATTTTTTTTTTTTTTTGCAATTTTTTTGTAAGCTTGAAATTATGTCAAACTAAAATAGTTTTTTATTTTTATTTATTTTTTAATGCACAAGGGATTGTACTGGGTGCTATAGCCTGGCTTCTGAGGTCGGATAGGGTATCATTCCTATGATTATTTATGTTACATGACAACAGTAAAATGATATTGCAAACATCACTGAGGTTCCTAATTAATTGACTTTGAGCTAATCTACAACGAGGTTATTTTTAACAAGTCTAACCTAATCAGATGAACCCTTTAAAAGAGGGACTGAGGCCCTCCCTGAAGGTAAAGAGACACTCTCTCTTGCTAGCTTTGAAGCAGCAAACCACCATGAGCTCTGAATGTGCAAGAAAATGAAGTCGCCAACAATCACATAAGCTTGAAAGAGAACCTTGAGTCTCATAAAACCACAGCCCTAGCCAATACCTTGATTACAGTCTTGTGAAACCCTGAGCAAAGGACCCAGCTAAGGTATAATCACAATCCTAACATGCAGAAACTGTGAGATAATAAATGGAATTGTTTTAAGCTGTTAAACTGTAGTAATTTATTATTCAGCAATAGAAAACTAAGATACATGATAATATAAACTCAGTTACTCAAATTCACTTTGCTTTCTGTATTAGACGTGTTTGACAGCAAACTAAGTGATTTTTTTAGACATCCATTAAGTTGGAGATATAACCTTGATTACAGTAAAAATATTAAACATGCTGTGATCCTTTGCAATTTATATTCTGAATGTGATAAAATATTATATTTAAAAAGTAACCTCAAAATATTATTATGCATATTTAAGGGTGTTATGCATTCTAATAATTAAAGTGTTAAAGTGTCCTCCACCTTTTAAAAGCCAAAAAATGACTTTGAGGTGGTGGGAAAGGAGCAATGACATCACTATGCAATGAATTTTGTTCCAGGAACAAACTCAGGTTTGCATGAAACAATTCATCAACAGAAATCTATTGCCTTTTGGAGTTTCTCTTTAGGCACTTGATTTTTACTGTGTGAGGTCAGAAGGGGGCTTCAGAATGCATGGGCTTAAATCTTTTAATCCTTTTCTCTTGCTGATTGTTTGCTTGCTCAAGGAACTCTCCCTTGTGGGATAAGAGTATCATCAATATTCAACCTTCTTCCTCTGCTTTTCTGTTTATTGCAGCCTTCCTCAGAAGCTATTCATTTCTATTACTTCAGACATCACTTTTATGCTGCTTCTTCGTTGGTTTCCATTTCTATTCTCCCTACCTGCTGTATATTTTTACTTGAATTTTCTTCTGTTACTAAAAAATTCAAAGCTCTCTCATATTCTTTATTTCTAAAAGAGTTACCTACATCTTCCTGGTTACTCATCTTCAGAAACTTAGAGTAACTGTTAACTTGTTCTTCACTCCTATTGCTGTCAAAAGTTAACTATCTTCCAAAACTCACACTAAATGTTAACTCCATCAAAATACCTTTCCTGGATCTACCTGGTCCCAGAAAGACTCTCCTATTTCTGATAGCAAATAGAATCTGGGGTACTGCATTTAGAGTTCTTATCATTGTTTTCCCTATGGTTATATATGTGCATTTCTTTATCTTTTCTCATGACTACACTTTTCTGAAGGGTATATATGAGTATAATGAAGTCCTAAGTATCTTTTCATGTCTTTCAACGTTGAGCAGAATACCTTACTTATTCTTCCTTAAGTTACATAATTCTCAAGAATTTCATAAGAGTTCTTATACTTATCAAATCATTTGATCTTTGCATGATGTGGTAGATGAGTGGGGAAGAAAAGTGAAGACTAGAGGGTTAAAAACACTTGGCTAAGGTCACACAGTTAGGAGGTGAAGGTAATTCCTTGAATAAAGTTAATTTGACAAAGTTTGGTACTTTTTCTGATGTATCATGCCTCCTGTAGATATAATGGGTTGCTGACAAAGAGTGACTTAGTCTGGTTTACTTTATATTATAGAAGAGAAGTAAAGATAATACTTTAAACTGATATAACAATGTAGGTAATGGATTTTTGTAACAATAGCCATATACGTATGCTAAAAATATATCCAAAATGTTAACTGCCCAAACTAAAAAGTGGTAGCTGGCTATAGGTAAATATTAATCAATTGGTTTCTGTTGTACAGAAACTTGAAACTTACTTGCAGAAGCATCCCAAAATTTTATTGATCCATCTGCATGACTAGATGAGAAATAAATTAGCATTAATTAAAGTATACTAAATAAAAATCATAATCACTCCAAATGTACAAAAATTTGAGTTACTGTTAATAAAATTTTGATTAAAAAATACCACTTTAATGAAAACTAACATACGCTAAACCATTTCTAAGCTTAAAATAGTGGCTCATTTCTTAAACAATATACTAAAATCTAAAGATTAGAAAAAGGACAATAATTCCTTAGACTTTACTGTGAAAGATTATATGTGTAATAAAGAGCAATGAAAAATGACCTGTGGAAAGTGAACAAGATATTTTCATGTAAAATTATTTATATTCAATAAAAAAGATAATTTTGATAATATAAATATGAATTGAATATCAGCAAAATTAAAGTTAAGTTTCAAAATATAAAAGCAAATCACCAAATATATCTAGAGTTGCATAATCATTTGGTAATAATAAAATGCCAATTATATAAAAATTCATCTAGAAAATAGAAGAGGATAAAATACTTCCCTCTTCTTCAATACTTCAATACGTTTGATGAAGTCAGCATTGCCCTGACACCAAAACCAGATAAAAACATTACAAGAAAAGAAAATTACAAACCAATATTCCTCATGTGAATAGGCATAAAAATTGTCAACAAAATATTAGCAATAGAAATCAAGTAATATATAGAAAGGATAATACATCATGACTAAGTGGGTTTTCTTAGGAATGTAAACCAATTAAACATTTTAAAAAATCAACTACCACATTAAAATTCACCATACTGACAGATTACAAAAGACAAGCCATATAGTCATCTCAATAAATGCAGAAAAAGCCATTTGACAAGAATTATCATTCATTCATAAAAAACCTTCAATAAACTAGGAATAGAGAAACTTCTATAACCAGATAAAATGTGTGTAGGAACAAGCTACAGATACCTACTAACAAATGTAATAGTGAAAGATTGAATGTTTTTCCCTAAGATCAGGAACAAAGCAAAAAAAAAAAGTTCACTCTCACCATTCTTATTCAACATCTTATTGGATGTGTTAACTACTGCAATAGGGAAGAAAAATAAATAAAAGGCATACAGACTAAAAGAGAAGAAACAAAATTGTTTCTATTTGTAGATTATATGGCTACATAGTAAATCCCAGAGATTCTACAAAAAGGATACTGGAATTTATAAATGAGTAGCACAATTGTAAGACACAATTATCAACATACAAAAATTAACTGTATTTCCATTGAATAGCAATAGACATTTGGAAATTTAAGTAACAACATATTACTACTTACAACAATGCTAAAGCCAAAAAATAGATAAAATCTAACACAATTTGTGCCAGATCTGTATGCTGAAAATTATAAGATGTTGACCAAAAAATAAGGCATTAATAAAAGGAGATATAAAACATATTATTGAAAATTGTATGACTTATTAGGTATTTGTTCCCTTAAATAACACATAAATTCAATGTAATCCCAATTAAAATATGGTAAAACATTTTTTTGTAGAAATAAACTGATTGCCATATTGCACAAAGCAATGTACAGATTCATCACTATTGCTATCAAACTGACAACATCATTCCTCACAGAATTAGAAAAAAATATTCTAAAATTCATATGAAACCAAAAAAACCTGAATAGCCAAAGTAATCCTAAACAAAAGAACAAAGCAGGAGGCATCACACTACTCAACTTCAAACTATTCTATACTTGGCTACAGTAAACAGCATGGTATTGGTACAAAAACAGACACAAAACAGAAGAGAAAACTCAGAAATAAAGCCTCACACCTACAACCATTTGAGCTTTGACAAGGCTGACAAAAACAAACAATGAGAAAAGAACTCCTTGTTCAATAAGTGGTGACAGGATAACTGGCCCTTACTTTTCACCATATACAAAATTAACTCAAGATGGATTAAAGATTTAAATGTAAGACCTCAAACTACTAAAATCCTAGAAGAAAACCTAAGAAATAGCCTTCTTGTTATCAGCCTTGGCAAATAATTTATGGCCAACCCCTCCAAAACAATTGTGACAAAACAAAAAATTGACATGTAAGACCTAATTAAACTCGAGAGTTCTGTACAGCAAAAGAAACTCTCAACAGATGAAACATACAACCTACATAATGAGAGAAAATATTTACAAACTATGCATGTGACAAATATATAATATTCAGAATCTGTGAGGAACTTGAACAAACCAAAAAACAAAAAACAGATAACCCTATTAAAAGATAGGCAAAAGACATGAACAGACACTTCTCAAAAGAAGACATACAAGCAGTCAACAAAGATGAAAAAATGCTCATCATCACTAATCATCAGAGAAATGAAAATCAAAACACAACAGGATACCATCTTACAACAGTCAGTAGAGCTATTATTAAAAAGTCAAATAGTAACAGATGCTTGCCAGATGGCAGAGAAAAGGGAATGCTTAAACCCTGTTGGTGGGAATGTAAATTAGTTAAACCACTGCTGAAAGTAGAAAGCAGTTGGGAGATTTCTCAAAGAACTTAAAATAAAGTTACCATTGACCCAGCAATCAATCTCATTACTGGGTATATAACCAAAGCAATATAAATCATTATACCTAAAAGGCACATGCACTTGTATGTTCACTGTCATGTTATTTACAATATAACACATGGAATCAACCTAGGTGCCCATCAACAGTGGATTGGATAAGGAAAATATGGTACATATATAACATAAAATACTACGCAGCCATAAAAAGAATGAAATCACATCCTCTGCAGAAACATGGATGGAGCTGGAGGCTATAATCCTAAGTGAGCCAGTGCAGGAATAGAAAACTAAATACCACATGTTCTCACATATAACTGGGAGCTAAACACATAAACATAAACACAGAAAGAATAGACACTGCAGACTACTAAAGTGGGGAGGGAAGGGAGGGATGTGGGTTGAAAACTACCTATTGGGTACTATGCTCATTACCTGTGTCCAGTATGCCCACGTAACAATCCTATACATATACCCCTGAATCTAAAATAAAAGCTGAAATTATTTTTTTAAAAGAAAAGTAAAGAAATTAGAATAGCCAAAGCAATTTTGAAAAATAAAAACAAAGTTGGAGAACTCAAACTACACAAGGTTTAAGTCTCACCCTAAAATTACAATAAAATGTTTGTGCTGGTGAAAAACAGACACATAAATCAATGAAACATAGTAGAGAGTCCATAAATAGAACCATATGTATATGGTCAACTGATTTATTTTTTGAGAGAAGGTTAGTCACTGAGTGGCTTACTCTACTTTGTTAATAGCTTTATTGAGACATAATTTACATAACTATAAAATTTGATCATTGTGAGTGTACAGTTTGATAATTTTTAGTAAATTTACACACTTGTCACATTGACATCATCTTCCAGTTTTAGAACATTCCCATCATCCCAAAAAGTTACCTCATGGCAATATGCAATCCTCTTTCCCATCCCCAGTAGATTCCCAGTGATCTACTTTCTGCCTATGTAGATTCTTTTTTCTTAGAATTTTTATATAAGTGGAACCTATCTACTGTTTCATGTCTGCATCTTTCACTTAGCATAATGTTTTTGAGGATAATCTTTCTTACATGTGTGAATAATTTGTTTCTTTTTATTGCTAAATACTCTATTTACCCCTTCACCAAATGATGAACATTTGGGTTGTTTTCAGTTTTTGGTTATTACAAATAAAGATGCTATGAATGAATTAATATGTTTATGTACTCTAATTATACACTAAATAGATATTTTTAAACTTTATTAGTAAAAAATTCTGCAAAATGTTGGTCTGAGACTCTATATACCCTGACAGACTTTAATTTTACTTTATCTTTTATCATGTAATATTTGGTATGAAAATAATACTGTATGTAACATAGATTTAATATACAGAATATAATCATATTGAAACTACTCAACCAAAGAACTAACATTACTAATAATGTGCATCTACTGATGTGTGGCCTAACAGAGCAGTCCCCAACCTTTTTGGCTCCAGGCACTAGTTTTGTGGAAGACAATTTTTCTACAGACAGCGGGTGGTGAGAGATGGATTCTGGATGAAACTGTTTCACCTCAGATTATCAGGCATTAGTTAGATTCTTATAAGAAGCATGCAACCTAAATCCCCTGCATGTATGGTTCACAATAGGGTTTGCACTCTTATGAGAATCTAATACTGTCCCTCATCTGACAGGAGGCAGAGCTCAGGCAGTAATGCTGACTCACCTGCCATTCGTCTCCTGCTGTGTGTGGCCTGGTTCCTAACAGGCCATGGACTGGTACTGGTCTGCACTCTGGGGATTGTGAACCCCTGACCTAACATGTTACTTATCCTGGAACAGGGTCCATGTGTGCTTAGCAGATTATTTTTCTCCTATTCCTAGGTGTAGTGTTTTCTTTCTGTTAGGCCCAATTGATCTATAGCGTTTTTCAAATACTGTTTCCTTACTGATCTTTTGTCTAGTTGATCTATTCATTATTGAAAATGTGGTACTGAAATATAGTACTGCTACTGTGTTATTCTCTGTTTCTTTCTTGACTTTTGTCAGTTTGCTTTATATATTATTGTGCTCTGTTGTTACATTCATATGTATTTGTACTTTTTATATCTTTCTGTTGAATCGACTCATTATTAGGTAATGTCTTTCTTTGTTCCTTGTGAGTTACTGACTTAAAGTCCAATATAAATGTATTCATCTTGTTCTATTTTGGTTACAATTTGCATGGTATATATTTTTCTATTCTTTTACTTTCAACCTATGTGTGTCCTTAAATCTAAAGTGAGTTCCTTGGAGACAGCATATAGTTCTACTTTTTTCAATCAAGCCACTCTATGTCTTTTGATTGAGGAGTTTAGTCTATTTACATTTAATGTAATTATTGGTATAGAAGGACTTACTAATGCCATTTTATTATTTTCTATATGTTATGTGGTTATTTTGACCTTTCATTCTTCTCTTGCTGGCTTTCTTTGTGTTTTGTTTTAGTGACATACTATTATTCCTTTCTCATTTTCTTTTGTGACCTTCTATAGGCATTTTCTTTGTGTTTACCATTGGGATTACATAAAACATCTTCTAGTTATACAACTATATTAAACTAATAACAATTTTAACAACATAGAAAAAATATCTATTCCTTTACATTTACCTTCTCTTTATGTTACTGTCACAAATTACATATTTTTATATTTTGCATCATCATAGTTTTACAGTAATTTTGTTTTTATATTTTAAATTCTATACCAGAAATCAAAATGATTTATCCACAACCATTACAGTATTACAATATTCTATATTTTGTCTATACACTTAACTTTACCAGAGAACTTTTAAGTTTTTGTATGCTTTGGTGTTGTTGTCTAGTGTGTTTGTTTCAACTGAAAGAATTCTCAGCAATTCATGTAAGACAAGGCTAGTGGTGATGAACTCTTTCAGTTTTTGTTTATATAGTGAGGTCTCTAGTTTGCTTTCATTTTTGAAGTTGGTTATGCCAAATATAGTATTCTAGGTTGGTGAGTGTTTTCTTTTTTCTTTTTGAACTTTGAGTATATCATCCCACTCCCTTCTAGTCTGCCATGCTTCAGGTAAAAAACCTGCAGACAATCTTATGGGGATTTTCTTGCAGGTGATAAAAACTTTTTTCTTGATGCTTTAAAGATTTTCTTTTTGTCTTTGACTTTTGATGGTTTGATTATAATGTGTCTATGAGCTTCTTTGGATTCATATTATTGGACTTATTTAAGCTTCTTGAATTTGAATTTCCATTTCTTTCCTTCAATTTAGGAAGTTTTGGGCCATTATTTCTTCAAGCAAGCTCTCCACTCCTCTCATTCTCTCTCTCTCTCTCTCTCCTCCCTTTTAAATTCACATAATACATACCTTAGTCCACTTGAATGTGGTTGTAAGGCTCTTAGGCCCTCTTCTTTTTGTTCCTCTGACTCAATAATTTCAAGTGACCTATCTTCCAGTTCACGGACTCTTTCTTCTGCTTGGCCAAGTCTGTTATCGATACTCTCTAATGAATTTTTCAAATCAATTATCATATTATTATATTCTTCAGATCTAGAAGTATTTCTTTTTAATAATTTCAAACTCTGTCGATACTCTCACTTTGTTCATGCATCATTTCCCTAATTTCATTTAGTTTTCTATTTGTATTCTTTAATATATTGTTTTTTTAAGATGATTATTTTGAACTCTTTGTCAGATAATACACAGATTTCTGTTTCTTTAACTCTTTTTCCATTTAGAATAAAAAAGTGCAGCTCACTTCTAGTGCTTCTTTAATTTTACATACACATACTTTTTGAGAATGAAGCAAATCTGATTGGTTTTCAATATGAAAATAATATACGAAAACTGTTCTTGGAGTTATTTCTAAACAAAACTAACATCAGAATAATCTATTTCAGAAAAATCAAATTGACCAAATGATTCCTTGGCCAACAACTGTACAAAAATGATGTTAACATCACACATGGGAATGCTATGTTTTTTAGGATATGACATTTTCAGTGATCGAGAATTACTATATTTTGTAAATGGAAATACCACTATTAAAACCAGAATACTATAAATAGAATGATGTTTTTTGTTTCCAAAGTCAATGTACTAGAGTGATGCAATAATAATAATAAAAGTGAGATATTTTGAGACAAAGTTATCTTCATGTAAGTGTTACAGCTGCCAGTGCTGCCAGTGAGTATTCTTGGGGCAAATGGGGAAAAGGTAAAATCAGCTACTGGATTTTTTTTTTTTTT
>PVKP010048566.1:0-14413 GCA_004027715.1 Plecturocebus donacophilus
AATCCAGATGTAAATCCATACATTTATTGCCAACTCAACTTTGGCCAAGAAAATACAATGGGGAAAGGTTACCAGATGTGGAAGAATGAAACTAGACCCCTAGCTGTCACCATACACAAAAACCAAAGACAAATATTTAATCCTGAAACTATATAAACTACAGAAGAAAACATTGGAGAGATGTTCCATGACATTGATCTGGGTAAAGACCTACCCAAAAGTCTTTACCCAGACTCACAGTGGCTCACACCTGTAATCTCAGCACTTTGGGAGGCCAAGGTGGGTGGATCACCTGAGATCAGGAGTTCAAGACCAGCCTGGCCAACATGGTGAAACCCTGTCTCTACTAAAAATACAAAAATTAGCTGGACATGGTGGTGCATGCCTGTGGTCCCAGCTACTCAGGAGGCTGAAGTAGGAGAATGGCTTTAACTTGGGAGGCGAAGGTGCGGTAAGCCAAAGTCATGCCACTGCACTCCAGCCTGGGCGACAGAGCAAGAGTCTGTCTCAGAAAAGAAAAAAATAAAATCCAAATAAGATATCTGTCAACATTGTTCCAGGAAAACTACTCTGAAATAAGAGGGTCAATCAACCTAGTTACTTTTCACGTGTGTGCCCTCCTCAACCCTGGAGTAATTATCATCCCCTCCCACCCACAACACACATACACACACACATACACACACACTATCTCTCTCTGTCTCTCTCTCTCTCTCTCTCTCTCTGTCTCTGTCTCTATTTTCCTCAGTATACATAACTGGTCATCCATAATGTCTCCTTGCTTACAAAGAAATATTATCTTAATGTTCCTAATTTTTCCTTGACTTGTGTCTATTTTTTCTCCTACTCAAATGCTTCTTTCATTTCCATTTTATTTGCTCACCCCATATGCACAAGCCTCTTTTTCCTTTTACCTCTGACTTTCCCATCTTCACTCTGAAACCCTCCCACCACACCCACTCTACACCCAATTCTTCAACATCTCAGTCATTCCCCTCTGCCCCATTCATCGACTGTATCTACCGGAAAGTCTATTTCTTTGAGGACAAACTCTTTCTATCCTAAATTTATTTTTCACTTCTGCACAGTTCACTCTAATAAAAATCTGGCTCTCTTTTAGATTACAAGGTGCCTTTTCCAACATAACCAGTTACTTCCCTTACTTTCTCCGACTCAGCAGAAAAAACAACAGCCCTTTCCTTGCTCCCACATGGCATTTTCAGATGATCAGGCTGTCGTCTATTTCTCATTGTTTGAAATTTCCGACCTATCTCACATTTCAGGGAACCATTATTAACAATCCTACTTCAATGCACTCTTCTTTAAATCTGTCCTCCCATCCTTCTCTCTAGTCTTGGTAGAGATGATACATTAAAAGTCCATAATTCCATTTCTGTCAATGGTAACATATATGTACTTGGAGAGTATTACAAGAGCCAATAAAAATTAAGTATGTTAATGATGGTCAAATGGCCGAGAATGTAATAAATTGGGTAAGACATATGACTATTTCTGTGCTCCTAAAATAACTTCATCATTCTCCATAGTAGTCTCAAAGTTCTATAAGTTTACCTATTCTATCATTAGAAATATATCATGTTAAACTTAGACATAAATAACCATCTGCTTTTCAAAGTAAACCTTAGCATTAAAAGGTTAGAAGACCTAATGATGGGTGTATAAGTAGTAGATAAGCTTTTCTCGGCAGATAGTCACTACTTGGAAAATCTTCTAGAAAGAGGATTCTACAATTTCCAACATAGATAGTTATAACCTCAAATATTCTTAATTTCAAAATCTTTGACTTTTCTAATCTAAGTTTTCCTGCTGTTTTTCCCTTGTAGGGATTGGAAAAGAATAGGCACCATCCTCAGTATTGTATGACAGCATCTCATCTACTGGAAAAGCATTATTGTCACCCCGGGCCTTAATTTGTCTAAGCTCAACAACTTGGACTTTTCTCCAGACTCCTGTCCTCCAAAACTAATTTTTTTAAAAGAGATGGGGTCTCAGTCTGTCACCCAAACTGTGGTGCAATGGTTTGATCATAGCTCCCTGCAGCCTTGAACTCCTGGGCTCATGCTATCCTTCCACCTCAGCTGCCTAATTAAAAAAAAATTTATTTTTTGGTAATGACAGGGTCTCACTCTGTTGCCCAGGCTGGTCTGGAACACCTAGGCTCAAGTGATCCTCACAACTCAGTTTCCCAAAGTGCTGGGATTACAGGTGTGAGCCACTGTGCTGAGCCTAAAACTTTTAAGTCTATTCATGTTATTTTTAAATCGCAAAGACCAGACTTAGACTTAACCAGCAATAGTACTTTGTTGTTTCTGTTTTTCTAAATAATTAACATATAACTGAACGTAGTTCTAAACAGTCAAACAGAATTGAAACCCGTAAAATTAAAAATTACAGAATTTTCCATATTGCAGAGACTACCTGTATTGTCTCTTAGTTGAATCAAACCTATGATCTAGGATGATAATTAACAAATTATGGCTAAATATATAGCCCCAAAACATTAAAAAGAATGAATACTTACCTGATCTGTCCTTGGATGAAAAATTTTCCTCTAAATTGCAGAGTTGGGAGGAAACTGGTTCTCTTTTATGGTTCACCACTATTTCTTCTGCTTTAATAGAATTTGTGGCCACTTTAAAGAAATAAGCAAAACCAGAATATTTATGTAACAATTTTAATGATACACAAAGGGAAGGAAAGTAGAATATATATGCAAATTTCATACGAATGCTTTTCTTTTACTTAGCGATACCTCATAGGACTTTTTAGTAAGAGGCAGAAGTTTCACTTTGTTGACATGTTTAATTTTTCCCCCTTTAACAACTTTTTAAGTCCCAGAAAAACTATTGTTATTATTTCCAAATAAAAGGCTAGAAGTTAAGAGGGAAATCAAATTTTATTAAAAGATTAGATGGTGATAAGGAGTAAAAAGCCATTTCATACCATGCAAACAGGGATTTTGGAAGAAGGACAAGGAATTATATTTCTTTTATTATGAAAGCTACTTTTCATGTTTTGTGTTCCCCCCAAGAAAAAAATGTTACATGTATTATCACAGATACAAGCCTAATATGGCTTGCCATTTTAATAAGGTTGTAGTCTTTGTGGGAAAGAAGAGGGAAAAAAATAGTATGTGATCAATCTTCCACTTAGAAAGTTAATTTTCCCAAAGAGCTCTTACTTTATATGGCACTAAGATCAAGGCAATAGCTCAGATCACCTTAACTACATCAAAGTGGCACATATTAATAATACAAATTTTTATTCAAGTCAATAGTTAGAATGCAACAATCAATTCTTCAGAAGTGTATGGGCTTTCTGGAGTCAAACATAAAAGGTTTAAGAATAATATATTTTTGCAACAACAAAACATCAAAAATTTATTTACCTTTAAATTTGATGCTGGTTCTTTATTTTTATGATTCACTTTTAGTCTGTTAGAAAGTAAAAAGTCCAATTTTCTCCTTTATGTAAAAATAATCATAGAATCATAAAAATTTAGAGTTAGAAAAAAACCTTAGAGAACTTCTAGATGTACAATTCTCTCTAAATTAAAGACTTTCATTTATTTGCCTTACTCAAGGTTACAGAATAAATTGGAGCTGGAACCCTGGAATCCAGAATGCGTTTCCTACTACTTAATGATTCCTCAAACTTATTTAGGTACAACTTAGTGTACCTATGTGAGGCAGTGAGGCACCAGTGTTGAACTTAATGTCTCTGAATCAGACTGTCCAAGTTTGAATTTTACTAGCTGTGTGACCTCAAGCAGGCTACTTCATCCCTCTGTGTTTCAGTTTCTTCATCTGTATAATGAGATTGGTAATAACTATAATTTCCCAATGGGACTGCTATGAAAAAAATAAATATATGTAAAGCACATAGAATGGTATCTGCCATATGGTAAGCATTCTGTAAATGTCAGCAATTACTAGAATTCTATCAATAAACACATGGATACTTGCTAGGTTTGTTTATTTATTTATTTAGAGACAGAGTCTTGCTCTGTCACTCAGGCAGGAGTGCCGTGACACAATCTCAGCTTACTGCAACCTCTGCCTCCCGGGTTCAAGCAATTCTCCTGCCTCAGCCTCCCGAGTAGGTGGGACTACCAGTGTATGCCACCATGCCCAGCTAAATTTTGTATTTTTAACAGAGACAGGCTTTCATCATGTTGTCCAGGCTGGTCTCAAACTCCTGACATCAAGTGATCTGCCCGCCTCAGCCTCCCAAGAGCTAAGATTACAGGTGTGAGCCACTGCACCTGGCCTGTACTTGCTAGGTTTTAAAATAGCCTAATTATACTACAATTGGAATAGTGGATTATTTTTGAGTTTTCAATACACATACATGCACTTACTGATATTCCATTTTGGTACATGATTGTGTAGCCAAAGGAATGGTTCTTCATAGAGTACATGCAAAATCCAAATATTAAACACATTAACTGAATTCACTTAAAAACTGAATACCATTCACTTGGTGATCATTTGGGCCTGTTAATATACTTAGAATATCTGACATCCAGAGGGATTTTGAATTTTCTTTAGACAGGATGTCACTCTGTCACCCAGGCTGGAGTGCAGTGGTGCAATCTTGGCTTACTGCAACCTCCCAGGCTCAAGCCATCCTCCCGCTTTGGCCTCCCAAGTAGCTGGGACCACAGGTGCACACCATCACACGTGGCTAATTTTGAAAATATTTTGGTGGAGAAGGGGTTTCACCATGTTGCCCAGGCTGGTCTTGAACTCCTGAACTCAAATGATCTACCTGCCTGCACCTCCCAAAGTGCTAGGACTACAGGTGTGAGCCACTGTACCCAGCCAGCGGGATCATTTATTATTTCCTTTTCCTCTATGTAATAAAATGATTTTTCAGTAATAATCATGTAATAAAAAAATAGGAAAGAGAAAGTGGAAATTGTTTTTTATTCAACTCCACGTATATACCAATAGAAAATAAAATATGTATTACAGTACTAAAGAGGTAATTGTAATGAAATTAATGTTTTAAAAAAATGAAAAACATATGCCTACATACTGGTTTCTTTGCAGTACTAAAAAACATTACACCTCTTATTTTATTGATTTCTTTTTAGTTTTGAAGCAACTATTAACAATGAAAAAAGAAAAAAATTCAAAGTTAAGTATATTATTTGAATCGATTATTCAAGAGGGGCCAGGTGCAGTGGCTCATGTCTGTAATCACAGCACTTTGGGAGGCTGAGGTGGGTGGATCACTTTAAGTCAGGAGTTGGAGACCAGCCTGGCAAACATGATGAAACCCTGTCTCTACTAAAAGAAAATACAAAAATTAGCTAGGTGTGGTGGCGGGCACCTGTAGTCACAGCTACTCGGGAGGCTGAGGCAGGAGAACTGCTTGAACCGGGGAGGTGGAGGCTACAGTAAGTGTGATCGTGCCACTGCCCTCCAGCCTGCGCAACACAGTGAGGCCCTGTTTTAAAAAAAATTATTCAAGAGGATAATTTCATGAAACAAAAATATTATACCTCAAAGTTTGCACTATGTTTCACTGTTAAATTTTATAAACAAAAACTCTTAAGTGGTCACATAGAATGCTGTTGAAGTAATCAAGCTCTGTTTCTTCATTCTTGCGATCATTGTGCTACCATTGTTTACAAAGAATCTACTGTTTAAATGTAAGAATATGGACCACCAGGGTTGCAAACATGAATTGTGCCTGAGGTCCTGAACTACCCTGAGCTTTTATGAGTTTACTTGGAAATATATACAATAGCTGAATCCTTGTTTATTGAAGAACAATTGTATGAGTGGAAGTTCTCTAAATTAATTTCCATGTAGAATATACTGTTTATTAAAAAATAATTAAAATGTGCTGATTTGAAGTTTAAATTCGTATACTGAAACTTAACAGAAACTACAGAAATTGTTTAAAATCTAGATCCATAAGAGATTTTTCATGGAAGACTATTTTAGTATTGATACGGTTTAGAATTATTAGTACATAAAAATTACTGGAAATAAAAAAACAGACTTTTAGTGGGTTTATTGTAGTTTAACTTCTCTACAGATAATGAGAATTATTATTGCCCATACCCAAGATCTACTGTACTTACTGCCCCCCTCTTGGTATGCCATTTAAGGTAAAATCTGCTCTAAGTACCATCTTTGAAGATGGGCTTGCTGCAGTAAGTATACTTAACCTACTTATGAGAAAATTTTAAAATTAATGTTTATTAAGAGCCTACTGAGCACATGGTATTGTGCTTCGTATTTCATCCACACAGACTGCATCCACATGAATGTCACTAGTTCCTAGACAATCATATTTATTCACTAAAGCCATCTCAGCAGGATTTTTTTTTAAAACGACTTAGCTATTATTGTGTGTACTCATATTTGAAATAAATATCACACAAAGTCACATATATTCCATTTTCGGGCTTCTATCAAGTCAGATTGGCTTTCTACCTGTACATTCCAAATAAGTGAGGTTGTATTCTAATTTAACATTTAGAAGAGCTTTCAAAATATTAACATTTATATCAACATTAACAATTTAAGGATTTCGGACATTATTCAAATGTTCACAAATCATGTGGCATCAGACTCACGTGTTCTATTTTCACAAGCAACTATCTCAAGAGAACAAAAGTTTTAACTCTGCTATGAATCTTTTTCAGATGTTCACAGGATCAACATAATCTCTAATCTATCCTCCCATAATCTTGCAAACTACATACATGTACAAATTTTCCATTTATGTGATCTTGGTACTCTTGAAAAGGCAGTCTTATTAACTAAAAGAAAATTTGACTTACCTCAAAAGATATCTTGGTATGGAATAGAATGTCAACTAGAGCCACGTTAGAAACAAACAGGTATCCCTGGCAAGAGAGTGACATCTCAAGCTTAAATCCACAGTTCCACTCCTGCCTCACAGCTCCTATATTTCCTGTTGCTACTAAGCTCCTTTACTCACAAAAGTCCCTCTCATTAGCCACCTGCAGTGCACTGAAACAGCACCTGTACTATTTATAGCTGTAGGATTCCCCACCCTCTCCGGTCAATGAGAATCACCTGAGGCAGTTAAAAATAAAAATCACAAGTCAATCTCTGATATCAGATTTCAAGAGGTTTGAAAGGAGGCTCCAGAATCCGATTTTTTTTTTCTAATCAGCTGAATTTATGACTCACAGAATCTGATTTTAAGTAAGTGTTCCCAAGTGAGTCTTATAGGCCAGGAAAGTTCAAGAATAATGCTCCAAGTGAAAGTGAGATCTGTGGCGGATCTTCACAGTTCCTCTAGACTGATTAGCCTCAAGGGCTAATCCTCCTCAGCTGTTAGGCCTTAGGGTATTTGAAAACGAGGAGGACCAGTTTGAAGAATGCAGAATGGCATCTTATCCTCACTTGATTTAAGTTTTCAATTAAAAAATTTATCAAAGGGAGATTTTAGTTTGGGGAGGTGCTGTGAAGTAGGACATCACCAGGGGGCAGCATAGAGTTGACAAATCATACGTTTGGGGGTTTTCGACTTCACACTACAACATGAAATGGTTGCACCTACAATTTCCACGAACTCAGATTACTCAAAAAAGAAGAAAATCCAGAACACTTAAAAGACATAAGTAAACGTTATTAGCGTGTAATTTTCAATAGAAGGTGTTTATAAATAGCCATTGTAGAAAAAATATTCCCTTGAAGTAGCATGAACCAGAATTCAAAAAAATTTTATTAGAATACAAAGATTACTTGTAAAAATTTCAAGTGGTCTTCAAATTTCTCTCAGCAAGTTTCAAAATACTTGTCGTAGTCTAAGAGTTAATTAGCGTTATAACTGGATGCTTCTCAATGGTTTTAATCAAATCTTAAGTAGAGTTCTACTAAGCGGGAAAATGGAGGGGATGACAATTTGGGCAAGGAATGCCGAAGCTTTTTCTAAATAAAGTGTACGTAGTTAAAATGCGGTCAGTGACTGTCAGAAAACTGTAGCTCCACTCCCATGAATCCTCCATTAATTTTTCTTAACCCATCTCCACTTTTTCTTTTCTAGTCCACATTTGTTCCGCCTAGAAATGTAGAAATATCCTTTGGCAACCCAAATAGCTTCTGCAAGTATCACCTTCAAATGTTTTTTTCCTCTGAAATTCCACCATTAGAGTAGGAAATGCTGAAAGGCGAGGGAGGATCTGAAGAAATTACTTTTTTTTTTTTTTCCAGTTGGCTAAAAGTAAATACTCCCTGTATAGATATTCCCGTATAATCCAAGGAAGGCATAATCCAAGACCCTGGGGCAATTCCATGAGGTGGTTTTGAAGTCCTTCAACTCTACCATTTCGATTATTTCTATGCTAAAAAAGCTACGACAGGAGGAAAAGACAAAGGACATTCCCGGTAGGCCAACGGGACCTAACCAAATAAAAACACTTTAGAAGAGGTACAAGAATAAAAAATCAAGGCTATCTGCAGAGCCAAAAACCATTCTGAAACTTCGTGTCCTAGAAAGAAGGGTTTCCCATCTTTTCAAATATTTTAACATAAAAATGGCAACACCCTATAGGAAATTGGCTATGATTTTTAGCAAGAATTGGTGAAGACAAACGATAATAAGCTACTGTGAATCCAGAAGCTGCTTAAATGGCCGTATTCACAGCAGCCCTTGCAGACATTAATTAGAGTTGTACGCATGACGTGTGAGGATTTTTTTTAAACGACAGAGAATATCTGTGGGTGCATCCAGATTGCTCCGTGGCTCCCCTTAACCCACCCGCTAACCGGGAACCATGGCCCTAGGGCGAGCTTCTCCACCGCGGCGACGCTGCCTGCAAGGGGCGCGATGTTACCCTGTATGCGTCAGGCACAGACACACACACACACACACGCAGGGCGACAGTGTATCTGTGCTACTGGAATTTCACGAGGAAAGGAGACGGGGGGCGTGTAAAAAGCCTTTTTAAGAGCGAGATTATGAAACAGGGAGAAGGAGAAACACGGTCTTACACAAGGGTCCTGAGTGGAGGCCACGAAATGAATGTACTGGCGGTATTTTTCTCCCAGGCAGCCGACTGAGTCAGGGGGCTCTGACTGGGCCATGACTCCCGCCACACAGAAAGAGGCATTTTTCCCTGCGTGCCGCCCGCTCCCTCACGGGGCGCCCAGTGCGGATGAACGCGAGGGACTGGGAAAGAGCTCTGGAAACGCAAAGCGCCGCGCCAAAGCGACGGGAGGCTCCATTCCCCGCTGTAGGAAATCCCGCGGGTCCTCCGCGTCCCGGAGCGGCGCCCTCGGCCTCCGCACTTGTTGCTTCCGCGCCCCGCCTGCCTCCCCCTCAGGCCCACCCTTCGCGGCCCCCTCGCCTCTCCACACGCTCGTACTCGGGCTCGGACCCTGCCCCGCCACACCCCCACCCACGCCACGCAGCCCGCGCTCTGCGTGGCAGCCCCGGAGGCGGCCGAAGCCCCGACCCCCGCCTCGCTCGGGCCGCCAGCCCTTGCCTGCCGACGCCGCGGTTTCCTAGACAGCCGCACCGCGGTTCCGCAGCCTCGGGAGCGCGCGCGCGGCCGGCGGGAGGCGAGGGCGCAGGCGCGGGCCCGGCCAAGCCGCCGGCGCGAGACCGCGCGCGCGCCCCCGAGCGCGGCGGGCGGAGGGGCTGAGGGAGCGGCGGGGCCGCGAGGGGCGGGGGGCGGAGAGGGGAGCCCCGGGAGCGCGAGCGGCGGCCGGCGCCGCTGCAGAGCCGAGCGAATCCCGAGCCCGGGCAGCAGGTATGTGTCCTCGCAGCCGGCCGCGGCCGGAGCTTCCCCGGCCTCACTCCCGGGTCCTGTGGGCGGGACGGGGAGGGGGTGCCGGGCCAGGTTTGCAGGAGGCGCGCCCGGAAGGGCCGGGATCTCGCCGCTGACCTTCATCCCCCGGGTCGGGGGAGCCAGGCGAGGGGTGCGCGGGGCGGCCCAGGGCTTCGGCTGCAGCCTGGGGACCCGCTTCTTGTCACATGCTTCTTATTTATTTTCGCGAACTGCCCTGGTTCGGGTCCAGCTGCCGATGCTTTGCCTCCCGTGCTTTGCCTCCGTGTGCCATCTTGCATTTATTAATAAAGCGTGCGAGCCGGAGTGCGGGTTGCTGCTGGGGGGAATCCCATTGCACTGTGGCAAGCGAGCGCCTGTTTTCGGTTTTCGGACGTGGTAGAGAGGTGGAAACCCCGCACCCTGCGGATTTGTGGCTTGGCTGGCCGTGACCGCTTCCTAGTGGGCTTCCCGTTTGTCGGGAGGTGCCCCCGCGGCAGGATGGACTGTCTGGAAACAATGGTGGCTTTTCACCGTCAGGCCAGAATCCCCGTCAGGAGGCGGGTGCAAGCTAGGGCGGGCAGTTCCGTGCTTGCTAACTCGCCAGGGAGGCTGAACCCTTGAGAACTGCCTCCCTTGGTGGCCGAGAAGAGGCCTTCAACAGAGTCCCTGGACTTACATACTCACACTCATTACGGTTTTGCGTCTGAACGTGACTAAAGCTGGCCACCTGTTGGAAGTCAGACCCCATGAAGCCCCCCATCATCCAGCTCACTAATCCCCGTTTCGCAGTCACCGATACTGAGATAACAATAGGCCCATATGGGTTCTTTCTGTCCTCTTCAATGCTGCTTGGCTTTTTTTCTTTTAAAATAAAACTACCTGTGATTTCATGCTCTATATGTTAGAGGTTGACATGATATGATTTGCTTATGTTCCGTACACCTATCACATCGCATCCTAGAGACTGAATTTCTCTTCAGTGCACATGTTTATTTCCCTGGCTTTTCACCTTGCTTTGAGCAGCAGTGGGAAAAGGGGGATGTATATAACTGCTTAGCTCCCCTCCCCACCCTAAAATATTGTGATGAAAAGAACAGTAAGAGCTACAAGCAAAAAAGGAAAGTGGGGTATCACAAGATGTTGGGACGTGATAGCTGAACCGTAATTGCTTCTAAAATATGTCAGAATGTCACATCTAATCACGAAAAGGACACGCTTCTTCAGTGTTCATATGTACCAGGTACTGAGCTAAAACTGTTTGTATATGATCTCATTCAGTCCTCACAACAGACCTCTTATGTCCATGTTGAAGATGAACAAGCCTAGGACTTAGAAAGATGAAATAACTTGCCCAAGGTCACACAGTCAGGGACAGGGTGAGGATGCAGACTCAGGCGCATGGGATACTAGAGGTGGGGAGCCCTGAGGGGGCTTTTAATCCAGGCGCTGCTGCTCCGTGTACCTTTAATTAAAGTCAAGCTTATGCATGAGCACATTGGCTTGGGTCCGATTTTCCATTTCATAGATTCCACACCACCTCTGTGGCTTTCCAGTAAGAAAATCTGTTGTTTCAGAATGGGCCAGTATGGGATTTTTTGAGGTGGCACCAAGCTTATAAAAAGTGGGGTGCAAGATGTGCTTCCATTTAATTCTCCCATACAAGGAGTTAAGTTAAAGCTGTTTCCCTCCAGATTTAAACCTATAAAACGTATGTGCATCAAGCAGAATGAATCACTGTCATTTTCCATGATCACATCCCACCCTACCCTTCTTGCTGCCCTGCATACTATCTTCCGGTCTCTGCCAGTCATCAGAGCGACACTGCCTATCACACTTGCCTGTGAATCCCTTAATGGGAGGAAGGAATCCATACCAGCCGCGGATCCTAATCCAGTCTCTCTACGATTGTAGCAGTCATGCTTTCAGAGTTCTTGGAATCTGCACATTCAGCTACGGATGTGTATTTAATCTTTTTTAAAGTACGTTATTATAAGGCAGTTACTGGATTTTGTTAGACATTCCTAGCAGTTCTCATGGACTTAGAAATTGCTGTAGTTGCCTCAGTGAAAATTCACCCAGTGGGGCTAATAGCTCTTCTACTTAGGTCACAGAGCTGAGATAGTGGAGAGAAAGGTATAGGTAATAGAAGGAATTATTTGGAAACTATATCCCACGCAAATTATAGCTTTTAATTATAAATTGGTGGATAATATTAAGTAGGAAATATAAGATTATCTCTTTTAATTCTGTAAGTTCTGTTTTTTCCCTTGGTCAATGTGATTGGTTTTAGATGGTACCATGATGTTACCTTTTTCATTACACTGTGTTCTTTTGAAACAGTATAGCAATTTGTACATAGCATTCTTATCTCATGGAAAACACTCCATTTAGGAAGGACACATTCCCTGGTGTTTACAGAAATGCTGAGACAGGATCTTTCTGTCTTGGGGATTTCCAGTCTACAATCAGATAAACTCAAGATGAGTCCTGATGCTACTGGGCAAGAAGCAGAAAACGAGAGATGTTGCTTGATTTCTGGGGAGGAAATGAGTTTTCCTTTGGGGAGCGTGACTGTCTTCCCCAACTGGGAATCTCATGATTGAAGAGTTTGAGAAACTGACTAGTCTGTCTTCCATTCAAGCAGGATTTCATTTAATGCAGAGCTGAGAAGGCTTTATGGTGCAAAGGCCAATTCAGGAAATATAAAAATGTTTCTGGACTACATTTTTTTTGTTGTTGTTTCTCTTGAAATGTATATTTAAGCTGGGAAAGTCATATGGGCAACTATTAATGCTTAAGCATTGTTTTTTTTTATTCCCTTCACCAGAGTTTTTTGGGAAAATGGGAAAAGAGTAAAAGTTTTCCAAGCTATGAAACTCACAGGTCTTGTGGTGATTGATTATAATGAATATTTTAGTACATTGTTGAATAAGACACCAAGAACTGGGATATTTGTTTTCCTTGATTGACCTTGTAAGTTACTTCGTTGTGAAATGTGGTTTAGCTTATAGTATTTCTTAATTTAGTATTCTTTAAAATGAGATTTTTTTTTTCAGTTGTCGACAATCTTGAATCACAAAAGAAGTTCACAGATTAATTGGAAGTACTTGATTTTCATCAGTCTCTCTTTCTCTGCTTGGCAGCCATAGTAAGGGTTTTCATTTTCTTTAGAAAGTGGTTCACTTTCCATCATCACCTTTCAAACAGACCCAGTGGGAGTCCACACATGTTAACCAAGCATACTGATCCCAGGACCTTTTCCTGTGGTCCAGGTCTCATCTGAGACCTTTGGCCCTTTTTGCACTCAGTTTCCCCATAGAGAAGACGTAAGAGTTGGAGCACGCCAGGTGGGCTTGGGTATAGGGTGGGGTGGAGGCTACTCAGGACCAGGAGGTCAGTTCTCCTACACCAGCACCAGCCTATATTGTGATTTCTGCTTGCCAATGTAACATGTGCTCATTGTAAAATGTTCAAACATTACAGAAATATAGAAGGTAGAAGCTCAGTGGTCCAACTTTTTGGTAATCTTACCCCTTGGCATTGACCACCACTAACAGTTTGGTGTAGATTCCTCCAGATACTTGAATGCCGAAACTAAAATATTCCTGTTTTCCAACAATACATAGATGTGTACCATTTTGCAGTTTGTTTTCTCACACTTGGACCTCTTGGAAGCCCTTGAGTGGCATACTTTTAAACACCTTTTACTCAATTGCACTGGGAGCTAGATGAGAGGAGCCCTGTAACCAGGGGAAGAGGAGGGGAGCTGATGTTTGGTGGGTAGGAACACGTCATGTGCGGTGTCCTGTGATAGGAAATTTCACATTCCATATTGCAGTGACCACCCTTTGTGGTCAACTGTTTATAGATGAGAAGTAGGGGAGCCCAAGGTACACAACCTAAGGGCAGAGCTGAGATTTGAGCCCAGGTCAGCATAGCTCCACCTCTGGGCTCACTCCCTTTTGCACTCTGACTGCAGAATGAGGCACTCTCTGCCCCATAGTTCTCTGGCCTCCCACCCTGTTCTGCTCCATCCACACTGGCCTCCTTGCTGTTCCCCCTGCCCCAGGCCCTTAGCACCAACGGTTCTGTCCCCTGGAATACTCTTCCCACAGATAACTTCATGGTGTGCTCCCTCACCTCCTTTCAGCTTTGCTCAGAGTCTAACCCACTCCCACAGGCATCCTAGTCCTCCTCCCTGTCTTGCTTTTATTCATAGCACCTCCTAGTATACTACATTAATTGATTGTTAAGTTTATTGCCCATCTCCCCTGTGGAATGAATGCTCCAAAGGGCAGGAGTCCTGTCTATTTTGTTCACTCCCCCAACCCTGGTGCTGTGGAAAAAGAACCAACAAATCACTGTGGCATCCTTGAATCTTTCCAGCTTCCCACACTTTTTGTTAGTCCTTACTGTTCTCTGTAGTGAGCTGTGAAACCTCTAACATGCAAAAGCTTTATGTTTTGTTTGGGGGAACAGCAAGAAAGTGGAGAAGAATCGGGAAAGATCTGTCTTACTCTTGAGCCAGTGTTGGGGAGAAAGGAACCTGTGAAGATGGGGAAAAAGTCACCTTAGGGTTGGGATGTGTGATGAGACAGCAAAAGGTATGTGGGGAGATGGCCTGAGATC
>PVKP010048567.1:0-14405 GCA_004027715.1 Plecturocebus donacophilus
ACAATCCTGAGCTGCTGCTACGTGGCCATCTTGGATCTCTCTCCGCCCGGTGATGAAGTTTTTTCTGTTTCTTAGTTTTCCTTTGGCGGACGCCCGTTCCTCACAGAGCCGGACCCTCCCAGGTTTGCTGTGCTTGCTGTGAAACTCTCAGTCCTCAGTGCTTCCAATTGCTGTTTTCCTTGTGGGGATGGGACCAGCCGAGCCCGTCCATCCTGTATACTCCGCACTGGGAAGCACTGCGCTGGGGCACCGCAAAACAGCCGCGCCGGCCAAAAGAGTCACGCTGGCGACCCGTGTGGCTCCTCTGCCGGGAATCTCCCGGTCTGTGGGCAACAAAAATTCGTCGGAAAGTGCGGCATCCACTCGTTCTCTGCGCTTTCGCTGGGAGCTACATTTCTCAGCTGTTGGTAATCGGCCATCTTGGATGTCTCCTTGTTTATCTTTTCAAAGAAGCAGCTTTTTGTTTCAATTATCTTTTGTAATTTTTTTCAATTTCATTTTGTTTTGCTATTATTGTTATTTCTTTTCCTCTGCTGGGTTTGACTTTGATTTGTTCTTGTTTCTCTAGTTCCTTGAGATGTGACCTCAGATTGTCTACTTGTGCTCTTTCAGACTTTTTGATGTAAGTATTTAATGACGTGAGCTTTCTTCTTAGCACCATTTTTGCTGTATCCCAGAGGTTTTGATAAGTTGTGTCACTATTATCATTCAATTCAAATAATTTTTAAATTTCCATCTTGATTTCATTATTGACCCAAAGATTGTTCAGGAGCAGATTATTTAATTTCAGTATGTTTGTATAGTTTTCAGGGTTCCTTTTGGAGTTCATTTCCATTTTATTCCACTAGTCTGAGAGGGTACTTTATGTAATTTTGATTTTCTTAAATTTCTTGAGGCTTGTTTTGTGGTCTATCATATAGTCTATTTTGGAGAATGTTCCATGTGCTGAAGAAAAGAATGTACATTCTGCAGTTGTTGGGTAGAATGTTCTGTAAATATCCGTTAAATCAATTTGTTGTAAGGTACAGTGTAAGTCCATTTTTTTTTTGTTGACTTTCTGTTTTGATGACCTGTCTAGTGCTGTCAGTGGAGTACTGAAGTCCCCCATTATTATTGTGTTGCCATCTACCTCATTTCTTAGGTCTAGTAATAATTGTTATATATAAATATATATGTTAGTTGTGTATGCATTTAGGATTGTGATTTTTTCTCTTAGGCAGATCCTTTTATCATTATATAATATCTTTTGTCTTTTAAAGACAAACTGTTTTAAAGCTGTTTTTGCTTTAAAGTTTGTTTTGTCTGATATAAGAATAGCTACTCCTTCTTGCTTTTGGTTTTCATCTGCATGAAATCTCTTTTCCACCCCTTTACCTTAAATTTATGTGAGTCTTTATGTGTTAGGTGAGTCTCTTAAAGATAGCAGATACTTGTTTGATGGATTTTTATCCATTCTGCCATTCTGTATCTTTTAAGTGGGGTATTTAGGTCATTTACATCCAACTTTAGTATTGAGATGTGAGATACTGTTTTATTCATTGTACTAGTTGCTGCCTGAATACCTTTTTAAAAAATTGTGTTATTGTTTTATAGTGTCTGTGAGATTTATGCTCTAAGGAGGTTCTATTTGGTATATTTTTGAGGTTTTGTTTCAAGATTTATAACTCCTTTTAGCATTTGTTACAGTGCTGGCTTGGTAGTGGTAGATTCTCAGCATTTGTTTGTCTGAAAAAGATTTTTTCTCTTCTTCATTTATGAAGCTTAGTTTTGCTGGATACAAATTCTTGGCTGGCAATTATTTTATTTGAGGGGGCTAAAGATAAGGCCCCAGTCCTTTCTGGCTTGTAGGGTTTCTGGTGAGAAATCTGCTGTTTATCTGATAGGTTTCCTTTATAGGTTACCTGATGCTTTTGCCTCAACAGCTCTTGATTCTTTTCTTTGTCTTGACTTTAGATAACCTGATGACTATGTGCCTAGGTGATGATCTTTTTGTGATGAATTTCCCAGGTGTTTTTTGAGCTTCTTGTATTGGGATGTATAGATCTCCAGTGATGCCAGGAAAGTTTTTTTTTTTTTCCAGTTATTTCCTCAAATATGTTTTCCAAACTTTTAGATTTCTCCTCTTCCTCAGGAACACCAATTATTCTTAGGTTTGGCCATTTAACATAATCCCAATTTTCTTGGAGGCTTTGTTCATTTTCAAAAATTTTTTTCTTTGTCTGATTGGGTTAATTTGAAAACCTTATTTTTGAGCTCTGAAGTTGTTTCTTCTACTTGTTCTAGTCTATTGTTGACACTTTCTAGTGCATTTTGTATTTCTTAAATGTGTCTTTTATTTCTAGAAGTTGTGATTATTTTTCCTTCATGAGATCTATTTCTCTGGAGACATGTTCATCCGTATCCTATATTGTTTTTTATATTTCTTTAAGTTGGTTTTCACCTTTCTGTGGTGTCTCCTTGAGTAGCTTAATAATCAACCTTCTAAATTCTTTATCTGGCAATTTAGAGATTTTTTCCTTGATTTGGTTCCATTGCTGGGGAGCTAGTGTGGTCTTTTGGGGGTGTTATAGAAACTTGTTTTGTCACATCACCAGAATTACTTTTCTGATTCCTTCTCATTTGCGTAGACTCTTTCAGTGAAAAAATCTGGAACTCAAGGGCTGCTGTTCAGATTCTTTTGTCCCACAGGGTGATCCCTTAATGTGGTGCGTTCTCCCTTTTTCTAGGGATAGGGCTTCCTAGAGAGTCAGACTGCAATGTTTGTTATTGCTCTTCTAGAAACAGTACAAATTTCAAATCAAGCTGCAGTTACTTCTTTGAAACACCAAAAAAGTTGTTTTCAGGTGGTTACTTTGTTAATTCCATAATAGCATTTACAATAGCATTACTGTTGTTCTTCAGGGCTTGGACTGCCTTTGCTTTCAACACATTTCCTTGTGACATGACGAATTCCATGTCCTTAACTTCCACACCTGTTTCATCAGCTTCTTCCTCTTCACTGTCCTCTTATACAGTTGGAGTCTGTTTTTTCTTAAATGTTTGAGATAGCTTTATCTTGAACTTTGAATTTATCAGCAGCTGCTAGCT
Source organism: Plecturocebus donacophilus (assembly GCA_004027715.1). Taxonomy (NCBI): domain Eukaryota; kingdom Metazoa; phylum Chordata; class Mammalia; order Primates; family Pitheciidae; genus Plecturocebus; species Plecturocebus donacophilus. Next base: position 3,088 of record PVKP010048567.1, read on the forward strand.
ATGCTTGCTGAGATAAACCCTCATTCTTGTCTTCCGCCAAAACTATGTAGGTATCTAAAGCAGGGCTCTTGTAGACATCTGGTTTTGTGATGACAAAGAGGATATTCTTGGATTTCCATATCGTGATTCTAGTAACCCCTGTAATCTGCCAAAGACCCAGTTTGGACATAGCCTTCTGTGCTTTCTTTTCACTCCAACTCTGCTTTACTGACTGGTTTTTCATTAATTTCAGCTGCTGCTGCCAGCTGGGCTTGTTTTGTGGTTGTCTGTGTGGAATTGTGTTCCTCAAGCTCTGGTACTGATTCATCACTGTCAGATTCTGTTCCAGACCCTCTCTCAGCCTTTCTCTCAGGAGGGCTGTGGCAGCTCCTGTTCCATAGCAGGGATGGTTTCTGTGGCTTTGCTGGACATTTTGTGCAGGGAATGCAAACCCTTTGCCCACTTTTTGATGGAATTACTTATTTTTCTCCTTGCTGATTTGAGTTCCTTATAGAGTTTGGATATTAATCAAAATATTGTTGGATGGATAGTTTGCAAATATTTTCTACCATTTTGTGGGTTGTCTGTTTATTCTGCTGATTATTTTGCTGTACAGAAGCTTTTTAGGTTAATCAGCTCCCATTTATTTATTTTTATTGCATTTGCTTTTGGGGTTTTAGTTATACATTCTTTGCCTAGGCTAATGTCTAGAAGAGTTTTTTCTAGGATTTTTATAATTTTAGGTCTTAGATTTACGTCTTTAATTCATCTTGGATGATTTTTGTATATGGCGAGAGATAGGAATCCAGTTTCATTCTTCTACATATGGGTATCCAATTTCCCCAGCACCATTTACTGAATACAGTGTCCTTTCCCTAATTTATGTTTTTGTATGCTTTGTTGAAGATCAGTTGGTTGTAAGTATTTGGTTCTGTTTCTGGGTTCTCTGTTCTGTTCCATTGGTCTGTGTGTCTACTTTTGTGCCAGTACCATGCTGTTTCAGTTACTATAGCTTTATAGTATAATTTGAAGTTGGATAATGTGATACCTCCAGATTTGTTCTTTTTGCTTAGGATTGCTTTGACTATTTAGACTTTTTTTTTTTTTTGGTTCTATATGAATTAAAAAAAATTTTTTTTCTAATTCTGTGAACAATAATATTGGCATTTTGATAGAAATTGCATTGAATCTGTAGATTGCTTTGGTAAATATGGTTATTTTTATGATATTAATTCTTCCAGTCCATGAAGATAATATGTATTTTCATTTGTGTCATCTATGGTTTCTTTCAGCTGTGCTTTGTAGTTCTCCTTATACAGATCTTTCACTTCCTTGGTTAAGTATATTCCTAGGTATTTAATTTTTCTGCAGCTATTGTAAAGGGGATTGAGTTCTTGACTTGATTCTCAGCTTGATTATTGTCAGTATACAGTAGTGCTACTGATTTGTGTACATTGATTTTGTAACCTGAGACTTCACTGAATTCATTTATCAAATCTAGAACTCTTTAGGAGGAGACTGTAGGGTTTTCTAGGTATATGATTATATAATTAGAAAACAGATAGCTTGACTTCTTCTTTTCCAATTTGGAGGCCCTTTATTTCTTTCTCTTGCTTGATTGCACTGGCTAGGACTTCCTTCCCCTACATCTTTTCCATCACTTGTTATTGTTAGTCTTTTAAATTTTAGCCATTCCAGTGGGTGTGTACTGGTGTTTCATTGTGATTTTTATTTGTATTTTCTTGATGATTAATGATACAGAGCATTTTTTCATGTGCTTATTTGCCATCCATGTCTTGTTTCGCAAAATGTCTGTTCAACTATTTTGCCTATTTGTCTTATTATTGAATTGTAAGAATTTTTTATGTAGTTTGGATAGATGTAAGTTTTGCAGATATTTTCTCCCAGTCTTCAGCTTGCCTTTTTGTTGTCTAAGCTGGGTTTTTTGAAGAGTAAAAGATTTGTTATATTTTTGATGGAGTCCAATGTATCAATTACAAAAATAGCTCCTGCTCTTTGTGTCTTACTAAAGAAATCTTTGTCTAACCCAAAGTAATTAAGATTTTCTCCTGTGTATTCCCAAAGTTTTATAGCATTAGCCCTCATATTTAGGTCTATAATGCATCTTGAGTTGTTCTTTTCTTTTTTGCATGTGGATGACCAATTGCCCCAGTGCCATTTGATGAAAAGATTAAAAAAAAATCCATTGCTCTGGCACCTTTGTTAAAACCCAACTGATCATTTTTGTATATCTAATTTTGGACAGTATGCTATTTCATTATGTCTATGTTTCTTGTTTCATAAGTTCCACACTATTTTAAATGATGGAAGTTTAGGAAGATAAGAGAATAAAAAGCTTCAGGTAGCTCAGAAATAAAATTCTAATGAAAGAATGACCAGTGGCAAGTGTGTATTTTGGGGCGTGCCAAATCACACTGACAATTTGCAGTGAAGAGAATTTCTATTTTGGGATTAAGCCTTCAATTAAGTTTTTCTATAAAGATGCCTCTAGAATGCTCTGTGCCACCCTAACTCAGGGGTATCTCTGTATTTAGGGATACCTAAAATAAGCTGAAGCTTGGACCTTGTAGCTAGGAAACAGCAGAAAGTTTGTGCATGTTGCTCATCAGAGATGGCACGCTAGGTGTTAAATTGCAATCTCTCTGTGGAACAAGTTCTTATAAAGAAAGATGAGATAACCTTCTTGCTGATATGAAAGATAAAAACATTTGTTGCTCTGTTTACCAGAAGTTTAGGATCCAATTTTTCTGTTTTTGATTGGCAGCATGACCTTGACTATGAGTCCCTTACCTGAAATGCATCCCACCTCATGGGGTAGACAACATAATTTTGTCTTTATTTGCCACCTGCCATCTATGTAAGTAGGTTGAACCCAGGAGCCAACTCAGGTCAGAAGGGCATCAGTGTTCACAGTCTTAATCTCTTCTCCAGAGCATATCCTCTATTCCAGGAAACAAAGACATGATTAACAAAACTGGCTCTGTATTATTTTGGAAACAAAGAATGAGAGGGTAATCATTGCTGGGCACAGAGGAAAGGTGAGTGGGTCACATGATATACTACTTGGCAAATTATCTGAGGCTAGGTTGTTCCCTTCCCCAACATCAGCAAGGAAAATAAAGAGTTCACAACCATTTTCTTATAGTTATTGAAGTTGAGCTGCTTATATTTCAGTTAGATTTGCTGAGCCACAGCTCTCTATGGCCTGTGTGCTCAGTGGACTTTTGTTGACTAGAATTATTCTGAACGCATTCCTTTAATAATCTACTACACAAATTCTACCCTTGTCTTCAAATGGCAACGTGGTAGCCCAATCAACTGGGGCTTCATTATTTGGAGCAGAGTGCTCCTGGTGGTTGCTGCTCTCCTGACCTAGCTTGTTTAGCCTTCCCAAGGTGCATGTCTGGGAGATAAGAGCTACCATTCACGAAAAGCATCTTGTGATGTTTATCACATCATTTTTCTGAAGGCATCTCCCCACCCCCACCATTGTGTGTGAAATGAAGAATGGCTATAGCAAAATTAGGAAACATGTTAAAAATCTAGAAAAACCATCATTAAAAAAATCCCCAAGTACTAAATTTATGCTAGAGTATACCTCAAATAATGAATATCTCAAGGGAAAAATAATGTGTGTATGAGTTTTTCCCCTAAATAAGAAAACCTTGTATAGGGTGTGTGTGTGTGTGTGCATGTGTATGTGTGTGGTCAGAGGCTCTCCTCTAATGCTGATGTTAACTCAAGAATAATAGGTTGGTTATTAGCACTGAAATTGACCTTAAGGACAAACCTTTAATTTTATGGGTGCCCAGAGCAATGAGATAATCCTCCTGAGGCCTGTAGTGATAAGGTGATCCTCCTAAGGCCCGGAGTGACAGATGATCCTCCTAAGGTCCTATGGCCTCAATGTGGTCATGTCCAGAGGAGCTCAGGTTCAGTGGTATCAATGGTTTTAGTTTTTTTGAGGTATATTAGGCAGTTTCTCCAGAGAAACAGAAGCACTGGGAGATATATATATTCTAGGAATTGGTTCACGTGATTATGGAGGCCAAGAAGTCCCATGATCTGCCATCTGCAGGCTGGAGAACCAGGTAATCCAGTGGCATAATTCAGTATGAGTCCAAAGGCTTGAGAAACAGGGGAGCCGGTAGTGTAAGTCCTGGTCCAAGTCCAAAGGCCCAAGAACCAGGAGAACTGATGTCCAAGGGCAGAAGAAATTGGACATCCCAGCTTAAGCAGAGAGAGAAAATTCATCTTTTGACTGCCTTTTTTTTCTATGTGGGCACTCAATGGATTGGAGGATGCCACCCACATTGGTGACGATGGTCTTCTTTACTGATTCTAAAGTCCCTTCTGGAAACACCCTGACAGACATACTTAGGAATGTTTTATCAGCTATTTGGGCATCTCTTAGTCAAGCCAAGTTGATATATAAAATTAACCATCACAAAGGGTGACCTTATCTAGTATAAATGTGCATGGCATAGGCTTTGTTGTAAACTATTTCTTTTCAAAAAACTTTCCTTCTCCTATTAAAATTTTACAAGTAAAGTGACCAGGCATTCTGTCTGCCCAGGACTCACAGGGGCCCTGGACTTGGGACTTTAGTGCTAAAACTAGGGAATGTCTGGAAAGGTCAGAATGAGTTAGTCACCCTAGTTAGAGGGGTTTGCACCTATTCACTTGGGTGGTTTTGTCATACATTTCCTGGTGACCTGTGGATTCTGGCCCAAGCTAAGTGAAGGGAAACAGATGACTCGGTTCTATCGCCAAGAGACAAACTGTGGCTCTCTCTGGGTTATGAGCACGTGGATTCTGCTCACCTTAACCCTGTCAGTCCTTCCAGAGCAGCCCCTCACTTCCTTTACCACCCTCCTGACTACTGTGGTTGTCGTCACACATCACGTGGATGGATAGAACTGAATTTTGTACTTACCATTTTACTTCCTGCTATCAAGCTCTGTTGACTAAAGCTTCACCTAGAAAGGTTTTATCTCAGCAGAGGCATTGTAAGACCCTTTAGGGGTCTTTGTCAGATCCCTGTGTCCCAGGCATGTTAAGATCACAGACTGTGGAACCAGACAGTCTAAGTTAGAACCCTGGTTCTCTGCCACTGTCTTAGCTGTGTGATCTGGGCAAGTATCATAACCTCTCTGTTTCTTAGTTTGCTTCTATAAAATGGGGATAATAATAGTACCCACCCCATAAGAGTATTGCGAGAATTAAGTTAGTTGATATACATCGAGTGCCTAAAGCAGCACTTTGGCTCTGATGAGTGAGGTCTTAGTAGATTCTTTGTTGGCTGACTGGTTGGAATGCATATCCATGAGGCGAATTTCTCTACCTTTGCTGTCCACTTGCAAGTTCTGCATATTAAAAGTGAATATGGTTGTGGAGAAGATTCCTGCCTGCCCAAGCTGTTAAAAGATTCTGTCTGTGTGATTCATTAGAATTCTAGCTGCAGTGGGGCTTGCCTTGAAATAGAATCTTTAAGCAAAAGACCATATAATGGTGTCTGCTTGAAGATTACTCTGTATAAGTAACACTTTTTCATCTTTGAACCCACCATTTAATATCAATATGTTAGCAATTAAAAATAGTTTAAAAGCACATTAATGATAACTAATTTCAATTTATTGGAATAGATTTTTATCATATTTGATGCATAATTTCAGTTTTATTGCTGAGATAAAAGGTCAACTCTGATATAGAATATGTAACTGAAATAGAATATGCACTTCACAGGAACTTTACTTTTAAGTTTTTATGTATCTTGATGTAATTAATAAAACATTTCTTACAGCAGAATTGTACCTCAGAGTGAATCCATGAACTTTCTGAGTGTCAAACCAAATCAAGCTACTTTAATCCTTGAAGAATAAAACTGTTCAAATTGCAGTGGCTTGTAAATTCCTAGCTTTGGACAAAGGAATCTGCGCTGTCTTCAGAAGAAGGAATAACCCCCAAACCCATATTCCTCTCTCTCCATCTCTAAGAAATCTGGCCATAGATAATGACAGTGTGAAATAATGCAGTGGTTTTTGTGCTTGCCTGACAAGCACTCTTTACCCTCTTCTTCTAGTAACAAGACCCCTCTTCTTTCTCTGGGGTACAGCTCTTTTTTCTCCTCCAGCCATCTATTAGGGGCTGCCATTCATAGTACCCTGCCTCCCTTCCCACAGTAGTGAGCACCTGACCAACCTGTAATCCAGAGAAACAACCACTAGGAGATATATGTGTATTATTGGAACTTGGTTTACATGATTAAGGAGGCCAAGAAGTCCCATGTTCTACCATTTTCAAGCTAGAGAACCAGGATATTCCATGGTGTAATTCGGTCTGAGTCCAAGCCCTGAGAGACAGGGAGCTGGTGGTGTAAGTCCTGCTCTAAGTCGAAAGGTCCAATAATCGGAAGCACTGATATCCAAGAGCAGAACACATTGAATTCCCAGCTCAAGCAGAGTGAGAGAAAATTCATCTTTTGACTGCCTTTTTGTTCTCTTTGGGCCCTCAATGGATTGGAGGATGCCATTCACATTGGTGACGGTGGTCTTCTTGACTCAGTCTACTGATTCAAAGGTCTCTTCTGGAAACACCCTCACAGGCACACCTAGAAATAATGTTTTACCAGCTATCTGGGCATCTCTTAGTCCAGCCAAGTTGATACATAAAATTAACCATTACAAGGGGTCACCTTATCTAGTATAAATGTGCTAGATAAGAACAGTTTTTGAAAAGAAACAGTTTAAAATAAAGCCTATGCCATGCACATTTATACTAGATGAGGTGTTCTGCCTTCTGGCTTAGTTTCCTGCAACTGCTGTAATGAAGTGCCACAAACTGGGCAGCTTACCACAACAGAAATGTATTCTCTCACAGTAGTAGAGGTTAGAAGTCTTAAAACAAGGTGATGGTAGGATTGTTTCCTTCTGGAGGCTCTGAGGTAGAATCTATTTGATTTCTTGCTCTCAGCTTCTGAGAGTTGCTGGCAGCTCCTAGTGTCTCTTGGTTTGTAGATGTATCACTCCAGTCTATGTCCAAACTTCTGTCTTCTTATAAGGATAAGGACACAAGTTATTGGATTGGGGCTCACCCATCAAGACCCCATCTGAACTTGATTGCATCTGCAGAGACCCTATTTCCAAATAAGGTGACATTCACGGACACCAAGAGTTAGGACTTGCACCTATCTTTTGGGGGAAAACAGTTCAACCCCCCAGTACTATCTTTCCCATAGTGATGTGTCCAGTGATAAGCATGTGAGCCAAACTGGGCAGTGAGAGAGTTTCCCACTGAAGCTGGTGGGGCCAGCCTTGCCTTTCCACCGGAGAGTCTATGTGAGAGCCATGGGCTGCTGGCCATTGTGGTTCCAGCCTCGTGGAGAAATCTGCCTGAGAGAAGGCAGATGATGTGCAGAGAAAAGCTGAGAAGAGGAGACAAGATCCTGACTGGGGTGCTTACATCCTTATATCCAGACACCCCTTTCCTTGGTGTGCCCACACAAACCATTAAACGTGTCTTCTTCCTTTTTGCCTTCTTAAATTAGTCTGAGATAATGCTTCAGTCACCTGCAACCCAAGGTCACTGAGTAATACCAATTGAAGACAGCATTTAAAGATAGGGGCAAGGGCCCTAACATGGAAATGTTATCTTCCAGGAAAGTCAGCGCTTAGCTAAGACCATTCCAACACGCCTGTCTGCCTTTGGCAGGTAGCGATGCATGTACAGGGACACATCCCATGTCTTGGGCCATGTGAGTGCCTGGCTCACAATGTGGCTTTTCAGAAGGCTGCTCTGGGTCCTCACGATGGCAGACACAAGCTCTGACCTCACTTCATTTATTTTTCTTTTCCTCTCATGAGCTTATTCTGATTTTCTATCATTTTAATGCATATTTACAAAAGAGACATTTTCTTGAGTTCCTAAGTACAAAAGAATAATGTAGAATAATGTGCTTTTCCTAAGATGAGGTAAGCAATGATGCAAGAACATATGAGAGTCTTCTTCAGTTGTCTGATTCATGGTGAGCATTCTAAGATGGCATTGCAATGCCACCATAAAACTGCCACTCAGTGCCGTTCAGCAGGCAGGAGGCTATCTTCCCATGGCACCTGCAGGCCAATTTTAGCTGCAAATAATGAGACCTGGAAAAAGGAGCTTAAATAATATGGAGCTTCTTATTTATTTATTTGAGACGGAGTCTTGCTCTGTCACCAGGCTGGAGTGCAGTGGCCCGATCTCGGCTCACTTCAACCTTCGCCTCCTGGGTTCACGCGATTCTCCTGCCTCAGCCTCCCAGGTAGCTGGGACTACAGGCGCGCGCAACCACGCCCAGCTAAGTTTTGGATTTTTTTTTTTTTTTTTTAGTAGACAGGGTTTCATCATGTTGGCTAGGATGGTCTCGATCTCCTGACCTCGTAATCCTCCCAAAGTGCTGGGATTACAGGCGTGAGCCACCGCTCCCGGCCGCTTCTTTTCTTATATAACAAGAAATGCAGTCCCAGGACTTCTGCCTCATCAGTTCCCTGTTGCTTTCTCGCTTTCGGCTCTGCCATTTTCGGTGTGTGGGAAACATTTCTCGTCATCGTTGCAAAATAGCTTTGGGACTTCCTGCCACTGAATGTGGTAACATTTAGCAAAGGGGAGCAGCGTTTTTTCCTTTGTGTTCCTTTTTATTGGGAAAAAATCTTTTCTGTGAACTCCCACCTCTACCCCTGCCAGACTTTCCCCCAATCCCAGTGCTAGGATTGAGTCACATGCAAGGTTTGTTCCGATCACGTGGGAGGAATTGGATTTCCACAGTGGTTTAGTACCCAGCATTAACCACTCGGGGCTGGAAACAGCCTGAGAAGCCAGGGACACTCGGCACCTAAGTAAAACTGGGAGTCAGTGAGCAACAAAGGGGGAAGGGCGCAGTGTGGGTGGCACCACAGCACCTGGGGGGCCTTTGAAAGAAACTGACATCAGTACCTAGCAAGCTGCCCCACAGCTCTTTGGGGTCAGTAGTGCCTGAGGTATTGGTAAAACAAATTAAATCTTGTGGAGTATTTCTTAGAGACAAATGGATAGTGTTAAATATTTAATATAATTTAACATGTTAAACATAGATGGTATATAATATATGATATCCCATATTATGTTTAGTAAGTTAATAGTATATTAAGTATTAATATGTTAAACATCCCATATTATATTTAATAAATTAATATTTAATATGTTAAGGTGAAGAATTAATGAAATAACAACGATCAGACTTAAGTAGAAAGTAGAATAAGTCCAAATCAAATGTGAAAGTAATAGGTTAAGAACAGACATTAGCAAAATAGCAAACATTACAATATCAATATTAAAACGTTTACTTTAGAGAGGATCAATAAGGCCAATTTGGTTATTGGAAAGTCTAAAACAAATGTCAAACTTTTGGTAAAAATAACCTAGAAAAGAGGAGAGAAACAAATAATATTAGAAATAAAAATATTAGGAATCAGACACTAAAATATAATATAAACTAAGCTTATAAACATTAGGTTTAGATAAAATGAACAAACTTGTCAAAAATAAGCCTACTAAAATTGACTTAAGAAGAAATTGAATATTGAATAGTCTTATAATTTAAGAAAATTTAACTATTTGTTAAATCTTTCCATAAAGTTTATTCCAGATGGTTTTTACTGGCAATTTCTATCAGCATTCAAGAAATAAATAATCCAAATTATGTACATATTATTCCAGAATATTGAAAAAGAAGGAACAATTCTCAAGTTATATTTTGAGAGTTGGATAACTGATTCCATAACCTGACAAGGGCTGAATGGGAAAGGAAGGTCACTTGGATGTTTACAAAAATCCTACTGAAAATATTAGCCAGCCAAATCCTGCCTCCATTAGTTGTGTAATCACAAATAAGCTGGGTTTGATTTCATATAACATCAATTGAGGTAAATTATCACATTAATGGGTTAAGGGAGAAAAGCCTTGTGATCATCTCAACATGTGCCAAATCAGTTGATGAAATTCAGCACTTGTTCATGATAGAAACTCTAAACAAACTGAAGACTGAGAGTGTGTTGGGGGCCCAATGGCTGAGTAGCATTTTCTCAGAATGCACCCCTGATGTTCAGTGGGAGGCAGACGCCAAAGTCCACTGTTTTTTTTTGGGGGGGGGCTCCTTTCCCAATTTTTTCCATGTGTGGTTGTGTAAAAGTTTCTTGTATCTCTTTCTATATAATTATCTTTTATTTATTTTTGAGATGGAGTCTTGCTCTTGTCACCCAGGCTGGAGGGCAGTGGCACCATCTTAACTCACTGCAACCTCCACCTCCGGGGTTCAGGCAATTTTCCTGCTGAAGCTTCCCAAGTGGCTGGGATTACAGGTACCTGCCACCACACCCTGGTAATTTTTGTATTTTTAGTAGAGATGGGGTTTCACCATGTTGGCCAAACTGGTCTCGAACCCCTGACCTCAAGGGATCTGCTTACCTCAGCCACCCAAAGTGCTAGGATTACAGGCGTGAGCCACGATGCCTGACCTGATCTTTTATTTTTAAGAATAAAACTAGGCACATATATATACCATTCTCCTCTTGGTTTCATTTGACATACTATAGACATGTTTTCTCTTTTACATCTATATACACCTACTGCTCTTTTTAGTGGTTACATAGAATTTCATTTATTTATTTATTATTATTATTATTATCATTATTATTATTTTTAGAGAATGAAAGAGAGAAAGAAAGGAAGAGATTTTAGAAAAAGAGAGAAAAGGAGAAAGAAAGAAATAGCAAAAGAAAGAAAAAAGAAAAAGAGGAAGAGATTTTAGGAAAAGAAAAGGAGAAAGAAAGAAACAGCAAAAGAAAGAAAAAAGAATGAAAGAAAGAAAGAGGAAGAGATTTTAGAAAAAGAGAAAAGGAGAAAGAAAGGAAGAGCAAAAGAAAGAAAAAATAAGAATGAAAGAGAGAAAGAAAGAGGAAGAGAAAGAGGGAGAGAGAATGGGATTCTTGTTTTATTGCCCAGGCTAGAATACAGTCTAAAAATGGGGATTAAAAACCTCTTTTATGCCAATAATTGTGTTTATCAATGGAGACAGGAAGGAGTAGGGGATGAAAATAACAAATAGGCAGACAACCAATATTTTATTTAAACCTGTGAAATGCTATGCAATTGCTGGGGAGTGATTTACTTCCAGTTATGTGGTCACTTTTAAAATAGGTATAATGTGATACTGAGAAAAATGTATGTTTTGTGGATTTGTGGGAGGAGAGTTCTGTAAATATTTGTTAAGTCTAGTTGTTCCAGGTCTGAGTTCAAGTCCTGGA
>PVKP010048568.1:0-14399 GCA_004027715.1 Plecturocebus donacophilus
GCCTCCTGGTTTCAAGCGATTCTTCTGCCTCAGCCTCCCGAGTAGCTGGGACCACAGGCGCGTGTCACCACGCCCGGCTAATTTTTGTATTTTTAGTGAGAGATGGGGTTTCACCATGTTGGCCAGGATGGTCTCGATCTCTTGACCTCGTGATCCGCCTACCTCGGCCTCCCAAAGTGCTGGGATTACAGGCGTGAGCCACCGCGCCTGGCCGACTCAAATCTTTGGCTGCTCTGTGCGTGTCCATGACTAACCACAAAAGCACTGTGAGTATTGAATTTGGGGTTACAAATAAATTTTGACTATTAGGTAAATTCACAAATATGAATCAGAGGCTCAGCTGTGCTACGATATGAGAAGAGGCTGAGATACACGGAAAAGCTGGCTGCAGGCAAAGCAGCAGTGGGAGTTACGAGCTGGTCTGTAACGCCACAGTGAAGAGGTGGCTGTTTCACAGAGGAAGGACTGCTGAAATATGGTTAAGAAGTGAATGCTGCCACAGCTGACCAATGCACACACGATTTAAGAAGGTATTGGTGCCTCACTTTATTTTCTATTTTTATATTGAATAAAAAATTCGGATTCCTTTTTCCCCAAAAGAGCAATTTTCTGAAGGAGATAAGACTTACCTTCCAAAGATTTTTCCCAATTAATAGAATCCATCTTTATCTAGGGTTTGTATCCTGGGATTGCAGGCATAGTGTTTATGGGGAATTAACTTATAACTGTTGGACATGATTTGTTCATCTAATTTTGGTAGAGTGGTGTCAATATGTAGAGTAGTGTCAAAATGCTTGTCAATATTAATCATACATCAAAATTGGATAATAATTTAAAAATTTAAAATATTATAAAAATTTATAATAATTCATTTGGCTCTGTTATAATCACTACCCTCCTCTACCAAAAAAAAAAAAAAATGCTCTCTGAAAGTATGGGCTTAAATGTTAGTTTCTGAGATGGATGTTAATCCTTGTCCCCTGATATTGGTATCAGAATCATAAAAATGATTTACTAATTGAAATGAATCACTTTTCCTGTATCAGATAAGAATTTGTTGTTTGCTTTTGTTTAAAAAAAAAAAAAAGCACCAATAGTCACACTTATTTGTTAATAAAACTATACATTCCTGGTAAGAAAACAGAGAAAAGCTCCTTGACACTTTGGCCTTGGCAATGATTTTTTATATATGACATCAAAAGCAAGGCAGCAAAGGCAAAAATAAACAAATGGGATTACATCAAACTAAGTAGCTTCTACAACACAAAGGAAATAATCAATAAATGAAAAGATAACCCTACAGAATTGGAGAAAATATTTGCAAACTGCATATCTGAGACAGGATTACTATTCAAAACACATAAGGAACTCCTGAAGCTCAAAATTTTAAAAAAAAAATCCAATTTAAAAATGGGCAAAGATCTGGATACAGTTTTTTCCAAAAACATATGGATGGCCAACAAATATATAAAAAATTGCTCAACATCACTAATCATCAAGGAAATGCAAATCAAAACCACAAGGAGATATCACCTTACCCCTGATAAGATGCCTATTTTCATTTTTTTAAAAGAAGATGTATTGGGTACAATATAGAGAAAAGGGAACCTTTGAATACTACTGGTAGGAATATAAATTGGAGCAACCGCTATAGAAAACAGTATGGAAGTTCCTCATAAAACTAAAAGTAAAACCACCATATTCTACTTCTGTGTATTTATTTAAAATTTAAGTCAAAATGAATTAAAGTCCTACATGAAAATTCCAAAAACTATAAAATGCCTATTAGAAAACAGAAGACCAGGTATTTTAGTGACCTTGGGTTTTGTTTATGTGTTTCTTTTCTTTTCTTTTTTTTATTGTACTTTAGGTTCTGGGGTACATATGCTGATCATGCAGGATTGTTGCATAGGTACATGCCTGGCAAGGTGGTTTGCTTCCTCCATCCCCTCGTTGCCTGTAACTGGCATTTCTCTCAATGTTTATGTTTTTAGGTAGAACATCAAAATCACAACCTATGAAAGAAAAGTGTGACAAGATGGACTTTACTGAAATTTAAAAGTTCTGTTTTGTGAAAGACACTGTTAAGAGAAGGAAAAGACAAGTCATTATGTGGCAGAAATATTTAAATACACATTAGATAAGGAGCTTGTAATCAAAACATACAAATACACTCTTAAAACTCAAGAAGAAAACAGCTAACCTAATTTAACAGTACCAAAATTATCTTTACAGAACCTCATCAGAGAAGATACAGAGAAGGCAAGTTTTCAAACTAAAATATCATTATCATCATATGTTAAGAAATTGTAAAGTAAAACAAGATACTACTACATAACTGTCAGAATGGCCAAAATCTAAAACAAAACAAAACAAAAACAGCAATACCAATTGCTGGTGAGATTGGGTGGGAATAGCAGCTTTCATTCACTGCTGATGAGAATGCAAAATATCTACTTTGGAAATCAGTTTGGCAGTTTCTTATATAACTAAGTTTATTCTCACTAGATAATCTAGCCATCATTCTCCTAGGTATTTACCCAATTGAGTTAAAAATTGATTTCACAAAAACCTTCTCATGCTATTTTTAAATTTTAAGTAAGTTTTGTTAGTAATCAGAATTCCAAAGCACTTATTCATATACTATATCTTTTCCTGTCTACCATTGACTGTTGCTTTACATATGGTATATCAATGATTTAGAGGTTTTTTTTTTAAATTAAATTGCAATTATGGAATGGCATTAGTTACATGCATCCTAACAACAGTTTTAAAACCCTTCTTCTTTCTTTCATACTTTGTATTGACTGTACTCACATTTCTCATGTAAAACCAGGTAAGAACAAGGCTAGCTGGCCATGCTGCAGGAAGCTAGTAAAGCAAAGTTGATGTAGATATTTTATCTCATCTATTTCCTTGCTGTTGTCATTATTACCAATTATTTTAATTTTATGTGACTCCAAAATCTTACAAAGGTGAAAGGATGCAACTTACTGGATGCATTGAAAAAGCAGTGAACTGTAACTTTCTTTTGATGAGCACTATTTGAATAATATCAAAGCAGGAATCTCAAGTAGTGATCATTTGGTGATTATTATGGTATAAAGGAATAAGGTAAGTAGTATACCTCAAGGCCTGATGTGCATCCTGATCCTTGAGTACTTGATACCTCCCAAAACGAAAGTTACAGTGAAAAACTGTCACCTTTCTTCAATGCACTCTTTGTTTTACAGTTCCAAAGCAGAGTTGTTGTTGTTGTTTTTCTTTGGGGAAAAAATGGAGAGGAAAAAAGGAAAGGAAATTGGATTAATTCCTACAGTATTAAAAAAAGCTTTATACACTGTAATATGGTGGATTCAAATTCAAAAGGCTTTCTTTACGTTTTTAATAAATAAGTAGCCTAAATCTTTTTATTCATTCTCCCAATATTTAAATCTAACATAGAGCCACAAACATTAGTACACATTGTCACTGCCTTTAATGATATCTGTATGCCTTATTAAATAGAGAATAAATTCTAATTCTTTCACTTAGCATCCTAGACCCTTCTCATCAGATCTTTCATAGTTCCACAGTCTGACCTCCCATTATTTTCTTCATCCCCTGTACGCAAGCCAAATTAGATTATTTATTTAAAGTCTATTCACATATATTAGCTGATTGTAGATGTCACCCCATAATGCAGTGGAAAAATTGAGACCAAGCAAGGTTAGGCACATTGTCCAGAGTCTCATAATGAGTAAATGGCAGAGACTCAGAGCTGGTCTTTGTGTCCTTTCCAGGGCTTTGCTCATCTCATCGTATTGCCCTCCAGAGGAGCAGTTACATTTCAGCTGTTTTCAGTGATGTTTTACCTAAGGAAATTGTGGGGGGTTTAGGCACCCTGGCTGTAAATATAAACAAAAAATTTCTCATGTTTAGAGATCTATAGACACCTTCCAAGTAATGTCAAGAAAGCAACCATTAATTTTCTCAGTAACTGTCCTTATTTTGCCCTCATCTGCTATTCCTCATTTTTTATTTGAGTTACAGAATTCAGTTTAGTCAAGTGAACCACTGTATGTCAACATTTTGTTTTCCCTAAATACAGCCACCTGTATCCTACTTTTAAAAAATATCCAAATAAAATGATCTATAGTGGAACAATATTATTTTATCTATTTGCCATTCTGCACCAAATGTTATAGGAGCAAGGTCAAAACATTAAAAGAGAAGTCTGTGAACAAGTTTAAGAGGAGCTTTTCCCTTCGAGTTTATTCTTCATTTTTATGAAGAGACATTGTAAATAGCACCAGGTTTCTATCCCTTACTGTAATAAATTGTCATCACAAAGGGTAATGTAGGTTGCAGTATGATATTTTCCCTCTTTACTCTTTAGAAGAAAGGCAAAATAATTCTCATTAATTATTATTTAACAATTTCATATAAATGGTCTTTTTGCCAAGTCTAAAATGCATGCATGTGTGTGTGTGTGTGTGTGTGCGTACATGTGTGTGTTATGGGATGTTGCTCTTTTGGCATATACTGTAGTTCTGTACCTCTCAAGGGCCCTTGATTAGTTGTGTGCAAAAATATGAAATAGCCATATCCTAAGTCAGTGGAGTTTTCTCTGTATTATGTCCTCAATCATGAAAGAGAAACCTATTCCAAGAATTAAAAGTAGTCCTGTGTTTTCCACTCAAATCAGGGAGTGCGAATGAGGAATGTGGAAGACAGTATTGGTGAACAAAGCAGTCTTTCACTGAGACCTCATTGGCAGCATCACCAGAACTCCAGGCACCTGACCATTCTCTTCCTTTCATCATCAGAACCTCTGGAAGTGGTTCAAGTGGCTTTTTGGGGTGCCGAATTTGGTCTTCCTCTTCACTGTGTAGGAGCACCCCTCCTTTTTGTCATTTCCAGCAATCACTGCATGGCTAAAATGGTCTCTATTTTTCTTCCTCTTCTTGGCTGCAGACATTCCTGGCATTGCTTCAGAAACTTTCCTGGCATTGCTATTGCTCTTCTGCTCCCCTTTGCCACTAACCTTGCAAGAGTGGATGAGAAGTAACCTCCCCATCACCTGAATTGCACTCATCACACCGTAACTGAGTTGGCTCTGGGCTCTCCGTTTCTGTATGTTTTTCATGATGTTTCAAATATAACTGCTTCACCCAATTAACTATCACTTTCCCTTTATTATATTCCTCTTCCTCTCCCCTAGGAGCCAGACATAGATTTCCTAGTGGATCTGATACTAAGGTTAGGATCTAACAACTGATTAGAGTATCTGTGGGCCGATGCTGCAGTGAAAATCTTTACACAGCTTCTTTTTTTTTTGTTAGTTTTAAATAAAATTTATCAAGTTGCTTCTGTACATTTATACAAGAAAGGATATACACACCATGATAAAATGCCTTTATTCTTTTGAATTGTTTATTAGTTAAATATATGGCCCTTGCATCCATGAAAACAATGCGAATCACAAAAATGCCAGGCCACAGCAAAGGCCAAGTAATTAAATTCATAGCCAACTTCAGATCACGACTGTATGACAGAATGGTGCCTCTTGAGCTGGAAGATAAGACATATTAATCCCCTTAAACTTCTTCCTCTTGGCCCTTAAGGCACATCAAAGTGACATTTAAAAAATGCAACAACATTTGGGTAGGTAATGTAGTCCTGCCCCACTAAGCCTGACAGAGAATTTGAAGCTAGAAGCTTTGTAAAGCTGCATAAAATGTACTCTAAAGTCCAGGCTGGTACCTACTAGAACAGTAAAATAAGAATATTTTTACTGTGTTTTCCTTTCTTCTAGTTAAAAGTCTGTACATGAAGATAGATTATTTCCTCTGTAACAGGGTCATTGCCCTAACTAGGGAAATCTGGATCTGCAGAGTTCAAAGTCAAGCTGTAGCAGCCTACGCCTTGAGAATTTCTTTCCATAAAGGCCCTTGGGGTGGTACCTTTACTGAATTTTTCCAGGACTGTGTATCTGTCTCAAAAGTGGATTAGCCAGCATGGTCAGCATTTTCCTAAAAATCTAAGCTCATTCCAACATAAAGTTAAATGCACCTGTTTTCTGGGCCACTTACTACAACCCTCCCCCAATTTGCCCTCCTCTTATATAGCCTGGGCAGGCAAAGAGAATAATCAAATTTACTGCTTAAACAATCTCTAGACAATTCTCAGCACAAAAATCTTCAGTCATTCTGTCTTGTAGGTTTATTATGTCCAGTGCAGCCCATCTCTCTTCTTAGCTGAGTCATCTCAAACTATACATGCAAAAGACAACTTCAGTTGACTTATGTTAAGCCAACTCTTCAACTTATGGGAATCTTACTCTCCTAACCATGTTGATTTCTTGCTTTGTTGATCTTCTGTGTGGAGATGTAGATTACCCTGGCATCTCAGAGGCTACAACTCACTGATTCTGGTTTGTAGTCTGTCTTCTACTGGCTTAGTATTTTTTGGACTGCAAAACCAGTAACTATTTATATATCTTGACTGAGTTATTCCTTCTGTTGAAATGACCTGACAGATACTTCTGACAAATGGGGCCAATGTCTTAGGTCCTGAACATGGAGTCACTGACAGGCTCTGGCCCCAGAAGGTGCTAGGTTCCATGCTCCTAAACTAGAAAGATATATCTAAGCATGATTAAATATTCCATGTGGGGATCTTGTCTAAGTTGTTGGTTATTCAGGACAATAAAAAATATGTAGGATCTCTGCATGCTACAGTTCATATAGAAATGAAACAAAAGCTTTAGGTGATGTATTATAGTATATATTAAGCTGTTATGACAGAGTCTTCAAAATACAGTGGCTCAAACAAGATAGAAGCATATTCCTCTTGTGCATAATTGTCAGAGTTGGTAAGTAACCCCAGTGGCTCTGCTCTAAAGACCCAAGTTCATTCTATTATGTATCCCTTAAATCTATTAAATCTTTCATAGTGAAGTTCATGAGAGCCTGATGAGACAACTTGCTATAATATCTACATTCTAGTCCTGTGAAAGAAAGAAAAGAGAATTGGAGCACAAGAAATTTTCTTTTTAAGGGATTTGACCTAAAAGATACACCAATTAACTCTAATATACACTTTCCATGTAGACTTCAACGTATAGTCTTTTTCTTATCTATATGTTGTAGTATCAGACTATGGGACTAGTCTGAAGTTTAGTCATATGACTGACCTAAGCTGCAAAGGAGGTTGGAAATCTAGTTTCTGGCTAGGAAACTATGTATCCAACTAAAACCTGAGCAGAGGATTCTAGAAGTTCTAAAAATAAGTTCTAAATTTACTTATTTTTAGAAAAGTAAGAATAGATACTGAGAGATATTAACCATGTCTGACATAGATGGATGGATATATATATATATATATATATATGCCATTTAAAAAGAGAGACGAATTAGTCCATATAGTCTGAGCACAATCTTGTATTATGGCAATTTGAGATTTTTGAAATGGGTGGTAGAACTAAGTATTTGAGAACAGAAAGAAACACATGGTTCTTGACTAAAAGTTAGGAGAATTTATGGGTACTGTCATTTATCACATTAGTTACCACACAATGAAAAAGCCAACTTTCAGGAGATTGCTGTAAATCCATCGTAAATATTAACATTATCTTGAATGTCTATACTTACTATACTAATGGCTATACTTCCTACTTCTTAATTCAATACCTCTGATAATGTTTTAAGTACATAACAGTCAAATTTGGCAAAAATACTATGACACATAGATAAGAAAAGGACATATGTTGAAGTCTGCATGGAAAGTGTAGTTTTGAAACAGGGCAAGGGAAATGGTTCACTTACACGCTTCATTTACACACTTATATTTGCCACCCCCTACTCCACCACATACACAAATGTTCAAGATAACAAAGATGGAAAACTTAGCTCTGAGCTTCCTGGAAGCTAACTTTTTAATTATTGCATTTGTTGAATAACACATTTTTAAAAATTGATTGCTTCAAATTAAATCAAGACACTTATACAGTTAAATTAGATGTTTATCAAAAAGAAGCAAGATGAAATAAATTATAAACCCATTTTTGTCACTCTATATCAGCAGGTCCTTTACTGATTGGTAGGTGCCTTGCCCTCCTGAAATATCCTGGTTCTCACAGGAAAATATTGATATAAATGTATTGAAACTTTGTTTTCTTTTGCTGAAAAAAATGTATTGAAAGAAGGTAATGCATCTTAATCTACTGCAAGGTAGTTATGATGAAGAAGAAAGAATAAATAGGAAAGAAGGAATTTTAGACAGTAAATATGTATTTGAACTCTCTCTTCTGTCTGCTAGAAAGCTGGGCTGAAGAATGCATCTGATCATTTTCTCCAGCAGCTAATGTTTGTTGTGAAAACTTTGGTAGCACTTTTCTCATGATCAATCCCAGTATTTATGCTAAAAAAAACGGATTTTGGATACTTTCTGAAAGAAAGGTGCTAAGGCCAGAGCTAGTCCATCCTCCATGAAGAATCCAAATTACAAAACAATAACAAGGGGAGTAGAAGAACCAGAATAACTGAATGAGAGCACTAGATAAAGGGGTCACCCATGAAAAGTTGTTGTCAGAGCTCTAGAGGCTGAAAGCTTTTTATTTGCTTCGTCCATGTTTGCTTGGCCAACCTAAGACATTTAAGGGGCACGTACAAGTAGGACAGTGCTTCCCACAGTGTTCTCAAAAAGCATAAAGCCCTCAAAATATACTGAGAATGAGCTCAATGGCTAGCACTGTTTGGAAACATTACATCTTGTACATTTCCATGAGTTAATTAAAATGAATGTCAGTACATTATAAACTTTGAAAAATCCTGCAGTAAACAAGTTGAGATAGCAAAGTGGATTAAAGGAAGATCTGGAAGATAAAAGGAAAGGCATATATGGAGTCAGATATAATCTAATACATTAAAAATATAACCCATACATTAAAATTGATTGTAAATACATCTTAACACAGCCTAAACATGGATTATGGATGGAAGCAGTAATCAAAACTCTCTCAAGTAAACTAAACAAATCTAGAGAATGAAAGAAGAATTTTCTTCCTATACCTTTTGTATACCCAGAAGAGCTCATTACAAGCACTCCTAGGAAATGAAATAGCAGGAGGCTGAAGCTGTTCCCTTGCATGTAGACCTGTAACATGGAATAAACACAGGCTTCAAAGGCAGCAGAACAGAGCTCAAGCCCCACTTAATTAAACATTTACAACTTCTGTGACCTTTAGCAACAACAAAGTAATTTATTTTCTTCTATTTTAAAGTCCATACTTCACTCAGATTTCCTTAGTTTTTACCTAATGTCCCTTTTCCATTCCAGGGTCCCATCCACTTTAGTCTTCCTATTCCCTGGGCTCCTCTTGACTGTGACAGTTTATCAGACTTCCCAAGTTTTTCACGACCTTGAGAGTTTTGAGAAGTCCTGGTTAGATATTTTGTAAGTCTCTGAAATGGGGTTTGCCTAGGTTTTTATTCATGATTAGACTGGGGATATGAGTTTGAGGCAGGAACACTACAGATGTCAAATATCATTCTTATCACCTAAAATCAAGGGTACAAGCTATTAATATGACTTCTCTGTTTACGTTGGCCTTGATAACTTGGCTGAGATAGTATTTGTCAGGTTTTTCCAGTGTAAAGTTATTCTTTTCTTTTTAAAAAAAAAAAAAAAACCTTCTTTCTATCCTGTACTCTTTGAAAGGAAGTCACTCTGGTCAGTTCATGTTTAATGTATTAAGTCCACATATTTGAGGGATGAGCATTTATGTTAATGATTTTGAATTCTTCTGCATGGGAGATTTGTCTATTCTCTCATTTACTTATTTAATCATTTATTTATATAACTATGGACTCATAGATATATATTTATATAACTATGAACTCATAGATATATATTTTATACTTTTGGTTATAATCTCATACGCTTTGTATACTATGTTGCTCAAATTCTTCCAGGTTTGGCCCTTGGGAGCTCTTGAATGCTTTCATTTGGCTCCTGTGTCCCTTTGGCATACCCCTATTGATACTGATGCCTCTCTTTCCCTCTGTATGTGTGTGTCAGTGTGTATGTGTATGTGTTTTGCACTTACTTTCTGACCCTGTAGAGTGCTGCAGGTTCATCGTTTTATTTCTTCACTGCCCTGGAATCAGCCATTTCTCAAAGGAGTTCTCGTTTGTTTCATTGGAGAATGACACTGGAAACCTACAGCCCCTTTGTTTGGGCCAATTTCTTCCATTTGAAATGGGTGCATTTACCCAATGCCTGTACCCCCATTGTATCTAAAAGGTAGCTAACTTGCTTTTAATTTTACAGGCTCATAGGCAGAAGGGACTTGCGTTGTCTTAGATGAGACTTTGGACTTGGATTTTTGAGTTAATGCTGGAATGAGTTAAGACTTTGGGGGACTGTTGGAAGGGCATGATTATGTTTTGAAATGTGAGGACATGAAATTTGGAAGGGGCCAATCGCAGATTGATATGTTCTGGCTGTGTCTCCACCTAAATCTCATCTTGAATTATAGTTCCCATAATCCCCACATGTGGGAGGCACCTGGTGGGAGGTAACTTAATCATAAGGTTGGTTACTCTCACGCCATTCTTGTGATAGTGAGTTCTCATGGAATCTGATGGTTTTATAAGGGGCTTTCCCCTATTTTCCTCATTTATGTATACAACTCCAGTTTCTAAGTTGTAACCTTGTAAACTGAAATGTCTTTACAATTATTTGTAGAATGTACTTAAGAAAAAAAATTCTAAGAGTTTCTTGAGTTAAAGTTCGCCAATACAGAAGCAATTTGCGGTGTGTGTGTGTGTGTGTGTGTGTGTGTGTGTGTGTGTATGTATGTGTATGTTATAGACACATATCCTATTCTGTTTTTCTGGAGAACTTTGACTAATACAGTGTTACACATTTATAGATATTTGCCTAATTTAGATACCATACTTTTTCTCTACCTAGGTTTATTTTTTATTGTTTCTTTGTTTATCTCTTGGAAACATATTTTCTTCTAGTGTTCACTTCAAATTAAATCTTAATCCTGTGCTGCCATTATTTTAACAATTGATTGTTGAGTCCTTTTAGGACATCTAACTAGTGTTTACATATAGGTCTGACACAGATTTCCAAAATTGATGTTTCTTAATATAACTTTTGAAAACTTTTTCAGTGAATTAGTTAGACTTTTAGTTTTCAGTTATTTTGAAAAGTGTTTAAGTTGGAAAATGCCTAAATTGCAACATTACCGTCCCCAATGGGATTGTTACCTGATGTTTCACTTCCTGATAAATGGTTTTATTTATCACAGAAATTCTCTGGACAGCAGAGATGTGATTTTAATCAATAAGTAACAGAATTCACTAAAATAAGCTCAGCCTCTCATTATTTGGGTTTTGTTACGGGAATATCTTAAAACAAAGGTTAATCCTAACCCAAAACACTTGAGCCAGATTTGTAAGTTCTTTTTTAATGAAGAAAGAGATGCATATTATATATGCTTTCTGGAGATATTTTGGTCTGTTTAATGCAGTTCTTCAGACATTGTTGAGAATGGAGTATTGTCTGCCATCCTTCTGCCAAACAAATATGTGTAATGAGTGATGATCTTAAAAAGATACAGGAAACAGGGAAGATGAGAAAAACTCTATCTTTCTTAATGAAGGTATTTTAAAATATGGAAAGTGGTAACCTTGGAAGCTGAAATATCTTTACATTTTTTTGCAGAATTTACTTAAGAAAATAAATTCTAAGAGTTGCTGGAGTTAAAGTTTGCCAATACAGCAGCAACTTGCTGTGTCTCAATTTACTGTGGTCAGTCTGTATAAGCTCCATCTAGAAATTGTACCTTGATAAAAATATATTATTAAAAAATTAGACGTTGATTACACCATTAATCTTCATTGTTTTTTCACAACAGCCCCAGGAAGTAAAGGCCTTTACTTTTCCTTCAAATTTTGTACTTAATGCTGAAGACTTCCAGCTACCATACCCAACCCATGCACACAGACACACATGTACACAGACACACATGTACACACACATACACATTTAATTTGTTTCAGTCATCATGACTTAGCTATCTTAATTGTCTTTTCATTTGGGTTTTCTACACAGGTGCTGATTTCCCAACTTACTCACTGTTCCAAAACTCAGTTTATGATATTTTATTTTGTAGCTTTAGGATGATTTCAATGGAAGCACATCTGAAATCAGATCAAGGAAAAATTTCTTCTGAATCGTAAAAGTTCCTTTAAAAATATAGATTGATCACGGATAATTGATTATAAAGAATAAAGTTCACTTCTTTTGTCTACTGATAAGAAAATCTAGCAATCATATAGGAGCCTTTTCTTAGGAAGGTTGTACAACTATATATGACATTTCTCATTCTTGATTCTACTTGTAACTTATTTTGTTGAGGGATGCAATTGAAGGTACCTTATTTTTTCAAGGTAAGAAAACAGGTTTGTGGCCATTTAGCCATTTACCCAAGGTTAAAAACTAAACAGAGCAAAAGCCAATTTTTTTCCAATTATATTTTCCTTGAATATCTTACTCCTATGTTACTTTCCTATTGCCCAAGAAGAAAGAATATGGTTGTTTTCTCTATAAGAATAATTAATGTCATTCTATGAATGGGGCTACTTTTAGGTCTGTCCCTCCCAGACACTAGCATGATGATTTTTGTTATAATTTGTACCAACCTTACCTTGACGTACTTTCTCCCTTTTCCTTTTCCCATTTTCTTTCTTACTATGTTCTATCCATCTGAGTTTTCTTTCTTTTGCTTTTTTCCCTCTTTTCCTCCCTCCCTTCCTTCATTCTTTCTTGCCTTCCTCTCCCCGTCTCTTTCTCTCTCTCCCTTCCTCTTTTCTTCCTTCTTCATTTCTTTCCTTTTTTTATATCCATAAATGGAGGGATTGTTTAGTGTATGTCTTCAAGATATAGCAGAATAATTGCTTGACAATAATTGAACCAATCTTATATACAAAATAATACATTAAATCCAACATAATTTATGTGCTGTATAAGTTAACTATATAAAGTCAACTCTCCTTATTTGCAGATTTTCTAATTGTGAATTGTCCTACTTGTAAAATTTGTTTGTAATCCCCAAATGGATATTTGTGGCACTTAATGAACATGCATAGAGCAGCAAAAATTTTGTAATCTGATGTACACATTCCCAGCTAAATTCCACCAGTAGATTCTCTGCCTTTCTACAGCCCTTATACAAAGTTCTTTCCACAGTCTACCTGCTGCTAAGTTTTTCACATTTTTGTGCTTTTTGTTAGCAGGTTTGCGGTAAAATGTCCCTCAAGCATAGTGCTAAATTGTTGTCTAGTATTTTTAAGCACAAGAAATCTGTGATGTGCCTTATGGAGAAAATATGTGTGTTAGATAAGCTTGTTTGGGCATAAGTTAGAGTGCTGTTGGCCATGAGTTTAAGGTTGGTGAATCAATAACATATATTAAAAAAGGTGTCTTTAAACAGAAACACATATAAAACAAGGTTGTGAATTAACTAGTTGACAAAAATATTGTGACCAGAGGCTTACAGTAACATAACCTTGTATTTTCCATAGGGATGATGTTTTAGTATTCATTAACTCAATGTTCGGAGTGACTGTGTCATGACCAAGGCAAATGAGAATCAACTGTATCAAAATGCTTTCCCTTCTCAAAGGAGGTCTTCATTCATCTCCTGCTGCTAGATCCAGCCACTTATTCACTGCCTTTAAAGAATCACAGTATATTAACATAGACATAGGTTTTTCTTAATCTATTCCTTCAGTTTGGGGAGTCATTTTGATACCATTTAAATGGGAAATACCACAAACATTATTATTATTAGTAGTAGTAGTAGTAGTAGTAGTAGTAGGCAATGTACAAGGTACCCATGACTGGTTTCTTCTATGGATTATTATAAAGAAACTGGATGTAAGTTTCCTTGTTATACATTTTTTATGGCAATAGTTGACTTATAGAAGGCCTAACTAAAGGACAATTGTTCACTTTTTTTGAGTCTACTATATACAAAACATTATTATGAATTCTTCACCTTTATTAGATATACAAAGATCAAGACAAGCCTCTAATTTTTCAGAGGATGAAGGAATGTATGTCAGGAGCACCTCATTTCTTCCAGTTGAGAACTTCTCTGAATGCAGCCTTGTCAAAAGAAAGCAGAGCCAAGATGTGCGGAATTACAGACTTCTGATAAAATATTTAAATATATAGATTTGATCATATCTGAAGCCATTAGCTGCCCTGGACTGCTCAATAAATTAGTTCTCTCTCTTTCTCTCTCTCTCTCTCTCTCTCTCTCTCTCTCTCTCTCTCTCTCTCTCTCTGTCTCTCTCTCTCTCTCTCTCACACACACACACACACACACACACACA